>JAKTXI010000019.1:0-226704 GCA_030582475.1 Suhomyces panamericanus
GGTACTCTGGCCGAGTTGGTCTAAGGCGCCAGGGTAAGGTCCTGGTCTCTCCGGAGGCACGAGTTCGAATCTCGTGGGTATCAATTATTTTTGAATTGAATTCTGTCAAATCGCTTTCAATCGTGAAGATATATCAAAATTGAGTAATAACCAGAATTCGACGGTCCAATCACAAAATGGTACTCTGGCCGAGTTGGTCTAAGGCGCCAGGGTAAGGTCCTGGTCTCTTCGGAGGCACGAGTTCGAATCTCGTGGGTATCATAATTTTTTGTAGTATTTGGACACTTGTTGGTATTGACATTTGGAGCTACCACAATAGAGTCTTGAACTCAATTAGCCGACTCTCTCGTTATTGCTCGGTTGAACCGTGGACAATAGAGAATTTCATGCCGCTGTCTGAAATGACCCCTTCCACCAAACCTAAACAACAAACCTAAGTGCAATGATATCATTTACATCAACCCAAACCACCACATTTCTTGGCTCGTTAAACCTTGTAGCTTTTCACACCGTGTTGATGCAACTGACATGAAAGACAGGGACCCCTCCACCAATTACACTTCGTGAAAGGACGCAAATTATTCCGAAGCTGCGTGTCCTGTCACGTCCAATTTCACTTGCATCGCCTGTTGCAATGGTACCTTGGCTGTGCCTGAGGCACGTCAGGGGCTTAGAAGGCTGGAAGCAAACCCTGAAGATCTTCAAAACCGTCAACAACAGGTCAACTATGACCCAAGGCCCCTATTCCACAGAGTAGCCTGGGGTATATTTGCAAACATTGTGTCAAATTACGTCATACTGCATATGTAGTATGGGGATAATTCAGTCGGGTTTGCAGCCTACCAGTTATAACTCGGCAAGAGGCTTCTATTAATAACCAAGTCTAGTGTCATAGCCAAACAAACTATAGACAACGCCTGGTTTGAGTATGAAGATGTTGCTGACACTGGAAGTCAGAAAACAGTATAAGTAGCGTTGAACTTCTCCA
Organism: Suhomyces panamericanus; assembly: GCA_030582475.1. Taxonomy (NCBI): domain Eukaryota; kingdom Fungi; phylum Ascomycota; class Pichiomycetes; order Serinales; family Debaryomycetaceae; genus Suhomyces; species Suhomyces panamericanus. Next base: position 989 of record JAKTXI010000019.1, read on the forward strand.
GATTATTCCTCATCAAACACATTCAAACATATTCAACATTCAAATCAAAACTACAATGCAATTCTCCACTATTTTGTCTATCGCCGCTTCTCTTGTCGCTGTTTCTGCTGCTCCTGCTCCTTCCTTCACCAGCTTCGAGGTCCAGATCATCAGATCCGGCTCCCAGTTCCAATACCAGCACATCACCTGGAACCGCGGTGCCAACTTCCCAGTCTCGTCGGAAGACACCAAGACAACCTTCTCCTTGAACGGTGAAACTGGAACCCTCCACCTCGAGAGCACTATCTTGTACCTCGTCGACTCTGATGGCGAGATCCAAGTCGGTGACGAGCTGCAGGCCATCAAGGACTTCTACATCAAGGACGGTTACTTGGAGGCCAAGGACAAGGGATTCTACGCATGCAAGGACTCCAGTGGCCAATACAACTTGGCCCTCAAGTGTGACGGTGAAGGTTCTCCTATTGCCCTCAAGGTCATCGACCAAAGAAACCAGGACTAAATATGATCTGGTTTTAGACTAGAATCTCAAATAGTTACTATATATGAACGAATGATGCTAAGGATTCTCAGTAGACGGTGCACGTGAAAACGTGCAAATAAGCCTAGTTTTTTTTAGGCTTCTTGACCAAGCTAGTCAAGTCATTGACCTTGGGTGTGCCAACTCGGTCCTTTTTCCTTTTTCTGACTGACAACGTGTTCACTACCATTGGTTGTTCAGTCTTGGCGTGTGAGCCGATGCTAGTTTCGAACACCTTGGTGCCCACGATATTAATGTATGGTTCATGCTCAAACTCCCTGTTGGCGTAGAATTCGGGGATTTTCGACCTGACCAACGCCGTGACATCCGCCTCAATATTATAGTGCTCTCCCTTCAAGAGATTCATCAACAGCTTGTAATTCTTGATGGAGACTACGTTACTGCAATGCACTGGCAATTCCGACGAGGCAGGAATGGCCACGTTTTCGGAGCTGGTGCCAATAAGTCCCACAACGTCGCCTAATCGGAACTCCTGTCTAAAGCCCAACTCTTCGTAGAACCGATTGTTGCCCATTTTCTGGTAATTGTTGTCGACGATCAAATGTTCAAGAAATCTGCCCTTGGGATCATCAGGAAACAAAGGTATATTGTACACCGCTAAATTATCTGCATGAAAAATATTGCCCACGCTCCAATTGTTGTCGAGGTTGTTGAGAAACTTGGAGGTTGGTTGTTCGGCTAAGCCTGGAATCAGTAATTTACACCGGGTTTGGGACTTGTCTTTCATGTTGGAATCGACGATCCTGAGCCACCACTCGAGTAATTGCACTCCGTTGACTACGTGCTTGTGCTTGTTCTTGAACGAGCTGGGAAACAAGTACTGCTGGGAAGCCTTGGTGAAGAGGCAGACGTTGATTGTTTGGTGTGATGGCAATTCCAACAAGCTGGAATTGTCGCCGTCGTCTTTTTTGGCCACTTCCTTGTTGTAGAAGGGGATGGATGAGTAGTACAGCGGATCTGATTTCAAGCTGTGTATGGTCTTTTTCAAAAGCACCAACGTATCGTTTTCGAGCAGGTATTCTTTGGGCCGATCGGAAGGTTCCAGGTCTTTATTCTGGGCGTCCGAAGGCCTGGACTTTCTTTTCTTCAACTGGTAGTGACGGAGGTCCAAGGTGTAGAGCCAGTCGATAAGTACCTTGACTATGGGCCCTACACGGAGGGAGGGCCGACGAAGACCCACGGTGTCGCATTTGGCAACAAAGATGTGCTGCTCGAGGGTGGAGCCGTGGATGGTGAGATAGACAAGGAGCTCTATCCCAAAAACGGGGCAATCGTGGGCATCGACCAAGGTGAAAAAGTGGCGGATTTTGATGGTGGATGTTTCGGGCGAACGGGATTTGCGGACATTGACCAAGGGCTTGACGTAGGTGGGATGGGACTGAACGTAGAGGAGCCGGAAGACGGCGCCCTGGGGAAGTTCCCGAGCAATTAGGCCAGGCAAGGACTCCATAGGTATAGTGGAGTGTCGCGTCTTCGATGGAAAACGCGTGTAGGAGGCGCGACATGCGACATTGGACACTTCCCGACTAGGCAATGGGTGCAACTAACCACTGCCCAACCCAGTATCCAGTCCCAAAGCCAGGGCCTCGTAAAGTAGGGGCGCAGGAAGAGGAATGGGCAGATAAATGGGATAATATGAGGAGAAAATATGACGGAGATAACGCGATGGAGATAATAAGAGGATTTTGGCAGTGCCATGAAGTAGGCAATGGAGATATGATGGAGACTATCGAAAGTAATTTTGTAGAGGACATCGGTGTGCCACTCGATCTCTCTATCACTCTATCACTCGATCACTCTGTCACTATATCACTCTATCGCTCTATCACTCTACCACCCTCTATGTTATTGTAGCCACTCTCTCACCTCTATCAACTCTACATTATTGTAGCCACTCGATCTCTCTATCACTCCATCTCTCTATCACTCCAACCCTCTTTCACCCTCTATGTGATTGTAGCCACTCGATCACTCTATCGTATTGTAGCCTCTCTACCATGTTGTGAGCATAATGTCAATTGTTGGTCGAGACTGGCATGGTAATTGTGACTTGGCCTCGAGGCTAGGCCGAGCGTTTCACCTTAGATGGTGCGACAATAAAACAGCCAGACGAATAATGTCCAGGGTGGAACGTGCTTATACGAAGACGACGGAGATCAAGAGGCGTCGAGGGGACAATCTTGATGGCAGGGCTAGCAACAATAGAGAATTCCGAGAGGGCGATGACAGCGGACGGGCCAAGACGGAGAATGGAGAATGTGAAAAGTTCGAGGGCACAGAGTCACAGAAGTCAGAGAAGCATGTATCGGGAAGTCGGAGAGGTATGTATCGGGGAGTCAGAGAAGCATGCACCGGGGAGCCGGAGGCAGCTATCGGAGAGAGAAGGGTACCGGGGAGTCACAAAGTTGGAGGTAGGAATCGGAAAAGCCAGGAGGAGGCAGGTATCGGGGAACCACAAAGCACCAGTATGATGGAGGTACAAAACACCGATATGGAGACACAAAGCGCTAGAAGCCAGGTCGAATAGATGACAAAGCACTGGAAGCCAGGCCCAATGGGAATGAATGGAGACACAAAGATCCTCTACACTGGCCGCCCGATCAGGCAGGCCACAAAGAACCGTATGGCCAGAAACAGGCATGGCCACAAAGTTCACCATGGCCGGAAACAGGCATGCCAGCTGGCCACAATTGCTTGACCCCAGACACCGGAAACCAGTCTTTGTTCTAGTTTCAGGCTCAAGGCCACGGCGTTGCACCTCGTTTCAGCTGGCCACCCCAGACCCCAGAATCTGCGATCAGATTCTGCAAGCAGGCAATTGTTCAGGTCTAGGCGACAGTGCTGTTATCAGTGGGCATGGTGATTGGTGGGACGATGATTGGACAAAGCCAGGAGCAGGGCTGCGAGCAGGAGGACACAATAGGCCGTCCTTTAGTCCGCTGGGGGGCCTCAATAAGCCAACGGTTGGGGCCGTGCTGGCCACAATAGGAAAAGCAATGACGGCGAAGATTGGACGAGCTACCGCGGATGCCAGGGCCTATCATCGTGCCCTGCGACACATAATGGGTGGGGTACAGGTGTCACCCAGCCTGAGAGCAATGACAGGGAGAGAAAGAGGGAGGAGATGATTGGAGAGATAAGGCAAAGATGGTGAAGAAGAATACGATGGAAGTTTTCGTTGCAGATACTTTTCAGATACTTTATGGAGAGTGTCGATGCCCAGCACAAAGACCAAATGAGGAAGAAGTATGGGAAGGCGTAGTGGATACTCAAGTCCAGTCATTTATCAAACAATAAACTGCCAAAGCACCACCTTCTCAGATGGGGCATTATGTTATTACGCCGATGTCACCATTGGCTATTATGTGTCGGAACTTGGGTTGAAGTGACGTCCTTGCATTACGGCGCCTGCATCCAGCCATTGTTTTCCCGTTTTGGAGCAGTAGGGGCGGTGGAGGGTCCTAAACTTGCCTTGTAGGGCTACGGTGTCACTGTACATCAAGCGGTGTACATGAACTAACCGGCGGTATCGGGCATTGCAGATGGCTAGAAGGAATGACAGAAGCACGGTAGATTCCACTATGGACATTCCTCAAGAATGTTCGCTATGGACATTCCTCATGGATGTTCGCTATGGACACTCCTAAAGATGTTCACCACGCTTTCACCAAGCACGTCACTACACTTTCCGTTCAAACCTAGAGCTTCCTTGAGGCCTTCAAGGCGGAGTCCGAGTCGCCTCTGTACAGTCTGCCCCAGATTGACCTTACAATAGGAATAGTGTGCCCCTGGGCAGGGGAGGCAAAGCCTGGTCAGCGGTATCCGAGGTTATGCACGATACGGAGCTTGCCCATGCATCGAAGCGTATTGGGACACAAGCCTTGTGGGGAGGGGCACGCGCTGGGTAGTTTGAGGAGCGGGCGGAAGTGTTGAAGGAGGGGCTAGAGGGAGCAGAAGCGGAAGCGGGACGGGGCAGACGATCCGCACGCCGAAGTGGCACAAGAAGATGAAGAAAGAAACCAATAGATAGATTTGTACGTACATAAAATGGGCTTTGGTAGGTCAGTGCCAGCACAGTCCTACTGGCCATGCTTGGCTGGGACCTGGCTGGATGTTGGGTAGGCCTGGGTGGTGGAAGTTCGGGATCGGAAATAAAGTCCGAGAAAATATGCACGTTGCGGAGTTAACGAGCCTATAATACCCCACTTTCCCAAAAAGTGCATCTCTCGAAAAAGTTGCGGCTGTCCGTGCTGTTTTTGGTCCAAGTTGCTGTGTAGCTAAACGAGTCCCCAACCCCATCTCCGTATTGTGCAGCACAGCAAGGCCCTGGACACCGCCAGGCCTTGTTTGTTCGGGGGGAGCAAGGCCCCCTTGCACCACTGCCCCACCGGCGGGCGTTCCGCACACCCATCGCACACCGTATCTCTCTCGCACACACACACTCTCTCCAGCTCCCTTCTCCATTCTCATGTCCCCGTACCTGCCAGGCCGCCCCGTCCGGCGTCTGCGTCTGCGTCTGCAGCCGCCAGCCTCGTTGCCGCCTCCCGCATATGCCGACTCTGTGTCGCATTTGCCTTCCTCTTCATGCCTAAAAAATCCTGCGGGGCTAGGCGCTCCTTTTGCCGGCGGACCGAGGCGTGCGCCCACCACCAATTTAGATCAAATGTGTGCCAACTAAATTCAATCTGGGGTAGGTCCATGGTTATAAATATTAGCCCCAGCGCCCCTTCCTGCCCTTCTCTTACTATGAGCGGACGTCCTCAGTCTTTCTCTTCACATCCACCTTCGTCGAACCATCTTCCCAGTTCGGTCTCCTCCGTCTCTGACTTGCCCGCCTCGTCCTCCTCCTACGACCACCTCCCGCCCGTCGTCTCCTCCAGCACCGTCCTCCCCGTGCCCCCCAAGTCGCCCTACAACCCTGTGTCCGAGCTCCCCCTCGCCAAGACCGACACCGACAGCAACTTTCTCAACTTGCTTTCCGCCGACATCGACTTTGAACTGGCCTACTCCATGTACACCTCATTGCAACAGAAAAACGCCCTCCTGTCCATCGAACAGTTGGAAAAGGTCCAGATGTTGAACCAGCAATACGTGCCCACGTTTGCCAACTACTCACATGGCCAGGCGCCCCAGCCGCGCTGGGACGCCGTGCCCCAGGGCCTTGGCCAGTTTGCCTCCAACCTGGCGTTCAAGTTTGATCAGACCGCCGCCTCCGTGCCCGCCGCCGACGACCACGGCTTCCAGTACCACCGCTCGCAGATCCTCAACGGCGGCTACTCCAACAAAAACTACGTTGTCAAGGATGACCTCGCCAAGCACGTCTCCCCCACCAAGACCCACGACGACGACAAGGACTTTGACCAGTTCTTCTCCAACACTGAGTCCGACGCGCTCGAGCGCTTCTTGGACAACTTGGCCAACCCCGGCGAGTCTTCGCTCCACCTCTACAACATGCCGGCCGACATGGGCGCCATGTCGCCGGGCCAGGAGTTCAACGACTTGTTCGACTTGCATACCATGAAGCCCATTCCCATGGGCTCCAAAAAGGCTGCTCCTGAGTACGGCGCCGACCGCTACCAGAACCTCGGGCAGTTCAGTCTCCAAAAGCGCCATGCCTCGGCCACCACCATGCCTCCCCAGGGCCTCATGGAGCACGAAACTTTGAAGAAGGAGTTGACCGAGGCCTTCAGCCATCCCCACCTCAAGCCCGTGTCGCGCGACCTCAGCCCCTCGGCCAACAACAGCCCCAACCAGCTCCTCACGCCCTTGGAAAAGGAGGCCGCCTCCTTCATGTACAACGGGTCGTCGCAAGAGTTGATCACACCACCCTCCAGCGACAGCAACGACGGCGGCAGCATCAAGCGCAAGTCCGATGCGTTTGACGACGACAAGAGCAGCTTGAGAAAGCGCAGACGCTCGTCGCTGAAGCCGCTCTTGTCGTTGGAGCAAAAGCGCCTCAACCACTCGCACTCGGAGCAGAAGAGAAGACAGATGTGCAAGCTTGCCTACGAGAGATGTCTTCGCTTGATCATCGATATCGATGCCTTCAACAAGTTGCCTGCGACCGTCACCGACTCGGCCCACAGAAAGAGCAAGCGGGCCCGTGTCAACAAGGACGGCTTGCCCAACTTGTCCAAGCACAATGCGCTCATCCGCATCAGCAACGAAATCGAGTTGATTCAAGGCAAGAACAATGCCTTGAAGCAAATGCTTGAGCAGAGAGGCATCCAGGATCACTTCAAGTTCGACCCTCCGGTGTCTAGGGAAATCGAATGAAGAACCACGCTTCAGTTCGCTGATGTATTATTAGGAAATTTAGGATACGATGGTACGAGTCACGTAATATATTTATTGATGTCAGAGTGTAGATCATGAGAATGAATGAAGTAGATAGTTCTACAGGTGATGATACAGATATACCATGAGTTTAAGTATTATGATAATCACTACAGTAGAAGATGAAAATTATCACCATCAATTTAAGTATTATTTTCACTACAACTAATGATGTTTAAAAAAGTAGACTGCTATGTATTATCACTACAGTTCATGACTTTTCACTGCAGAGATGACTTTTCAATACAGTTCATGACTTTTCACTACAGTTGATGATTTTTCACTACAGTTCATGACTTTTCACTCGTTTGATGTTTACAACGTTATTAATAAAGTAGACTATTATAAAGCATTGTCACCAAAGTTATTAATAAGTGTAGACTTATGAGGAAATTACCACTATGGGTATGGATTAATATTAGTACCAGAGTTTTAAAATTAGCATAAAATGAGACTAATATCAATGTAGACTATTATGATACCACCACTCGGTTTAATTAAAGTGGAATATTACCACCACGGTTTATTGAATCTATTACCTTATTGACCATATTGTGGTATTGCTGAGACCGAAGTCCATTATATGTGGTATTGATTCAAAGTCGCTATTATGTATAAGGCACCACATTGTGCTGTGTCGGCAACCAAGCGTACATGCACAGTTGACAATTGATACATTTATTAATTTACCCAGAAAGTCTAAATGAAATAATGGAAATACCGGTTCGGGTGCAAATGTGGCAACTGGGCTGTACTGCACGTTCTGTCGTTGTCGACGACAGCTGGGGTGCATAGAAGAATACTGGTGGTGTATGTAATTCTACAATAGAGATACATCTTGTGCACTGGTAAAATTCACACCACCAATATAGAGACACTACCACGTAAGGGAATTTTGTCCATACATAGAAAGATGTGATACTGGCTTTTTGCTGCATGTCAACACATCTTTATATGACGATACACGTCTATTTCGGAGTCCTTTTCCCTTGTGGATTTCACCTGAAAAATCGACTGTTGCTCTTTATATAACTACTCTTCAAACTACTCTACAATCTCATTTATCTCGTTCATTTCTGGGCAAAATTGGCTCATATTTCACCCCCACGTAGCCACCCCTGACAACTACACATACACTCCATTTCACCGCTTCCCACCCTCTCCTTGTTCCCTCTCATCCCACCCTTATTCTCTACCATCACGCGTTAGCGTGTGTGCTAAAAATCGCGAGACCAAAACTTAACTTCTTACTCCAGTGTTTGTTTCTATCACCTGTTTCTTTTGTCATGGTCACCAAAAGCAAGTCAAACACGCCTGCTGTGGTCGAAGAACACCCTGCACTGAATTTATCTGTGGGAAATGACGACCAAATCGGGCAACTCGCCAAGTTACAGCCGGCCATTCTCTTGAACCAACAAGGCGAAAGCGAGGAGCTCCAGGCACTCCGGTTGGACCAGCGCTACTTGTACGTGCTTAATTGGCTCGACCAGTACCGCGGATACATCAAGCTCCAGGACGAGCCGTTCGACGTGGATTTGTTCGAGTTGGAGCTCTTGAACTACTTACCTGTGCTCCACCACGAAGACGCCCCCACGTCCTTCCTCGACAAGGTCAAGCTAGGCTTGATGTCGGCAGTCCAGAACGCCAAGTTGTCGTCGTTGAACAACTTCGAAAAGCTTTTCCGCTTGTGGTTCGGCTACGACACGCCATTGAAGGGCGTGGACCGGGATGAGGACGAAGAAAACGGCCAGGACTACGACGATTCCCAGGACGATGACCCCAGATTTGACGCGCTTCCGCTTGCTGACAAGTTCGAGGTCCTCGCCATCATGATTGGCTACATCTGCCGCTACGCCGGCTTCCGCAACTGGGCAGACAAGCATCCCGAGTTGTACTTGAGAATGGACCCCATCCACTCCGAATCCGACAAGAACGCCCAGACCGACTATCTCCTTCTTTTCGACTGCAACCGGTTCTACAAGCGCACCATTTCCTACACGCAATTGATAATACCCAAGAAGAGAAAGCTCTCACCCGAAGACCCCGAGGAGTTCTTTGACCCGGCCGATTTCGACATAGACCAGAACATCCAGTTTGAGTTGCTCTACAAGAACATCTACGAGTATGACGAGCTCCTCCAGAAGTACACCAAGGGCAAGACGGCGTTGGCCAAGGCATTGTCGTCCAAATTGTCGAGAAAGGCAGTGGTGGAGTCGATCTTCGAGGTCGAGATCAAGAAGAGAAAGTACATCACCAACAAGCGTAAGGAGATGCAATTGGCCAGCTTGTTGGCTACAAGAAAGCGGTCGTCCAGATTGGAGGCCAAGGAAAAGCAGAGACAGGAGGAGTTGAGATTGCAACGTGAACAGGAAGAATATGAGCTCAAGGTAGCGGCACAGAAGCGCTTCGAAAGAAGAATGAAGATGAAGGAAGAACAGGCCCATGCCAATCCCGATTCCACTACGGGGTTGTCTCGTGATGAAAGATTAAAGCTCAGAAGAATAGAGGCGGAAAATAGAATCAATTCAGTCGAAGAACAAACCAAAGTCGAGACCGACGATTCCAAACCAGAAATCACGCCTCAAAGTGCTATTACAAATGAGATCCCCTCTTCTCACCCACAGAAGCAGAAACTGCCTGTTCTTCAGCCTGGCACCCCCGCAGTTCGTCATCCAAGACAGCAATCGCCTGTGAAACCATTGAATGGTCAAGGTATTCCGGCCCAATCAGTCGCCGTACCTCAACCTACCCCAGCTGCACCAGTTCTTTCTCAATCGCCAGGACAAAATTCTCCACAAAGAGCACCGATCCAGTCCCCATCTCAACCGGCACCAACACAGAACCAAACGCCTCTTCAAAGTACATTCCAGACGTCTGCACCTCGGGTAAATGCACAGACAGTTCCTATCCACAGATCTCCAGTCCAACCACAATTACAGGCTCAAAAGGCCCAACAGACACAGCAACAGGCACAAGTCCACCAACAGGCACAGGTCCACCAACAGGCACAGGTCCACCAACAGGTCCACCAACCGGCCTTCCAGGTGCATGCAGTGCCTATCAATGGGGCTCCAATGACTTCGGGAGGTCACTTTTCTCCCATTCCTCAAACCCAACCAACGCAATCTCCAGCACAATTAAATCCACAGGCCCCACAACCAGTCCAACACCTTCAATTCCCACCCCAACCTATGCAATCCATGCAGCCAGTGCAACAACCAGTGCCACCGCCACAAGCGGCCCAACCAGTTCTGCACTTCTCCCAAAATTCGTTTCAGCCTCCGGTGTTTCAACAACACCAAGGCAACTTTGTCCCTCCCCACTATCAACAGCAATTTGTGCCCCAACAAGGCCAGTTTCCTCCCTATCCCCAGGGACAGCCCTTAAATCAGCAACACCCTTTTGTTGATAACAGAGTAAATGTACCACTAGTACAGAGGGCCCCTAATGGACAGGTGGCACCCAATGGAATGAGCCAGAACTTGGGACCAAACGGATCCCAACTGGCATCCAATGTCTACCCTCTTGGTAACGATAAGCCCGGTTCTACTTGATGTATTATATAATGTCTGCTCTTAATGTAAATTAAAATATATATAAATTAGAAAGGAAAAAGAAAGGAAAAGAGGATCTTCACAAGAAGCGAAATTATTAGTGTAGGATGAATACTTACAAGTTCAACTCGTTCAATACTTGACTGGCCAACGTCTTGTAGTTCCATGTATTACCCAACAACTTTTTGAATTGAACACCATATAATCCCACCAAGGGAACTTTGACAATGTGAATCTCGAACTTCAATGGCGACTTCTTCGACTTGGACGATTGACTAGACACACTGGGCGAGTGCTGGTGTCTGGCTCTTTGTTCAATTCTAGACGAAATCAACATGTCACTTCCGCCACCAATATTCAATCCATTCAATGAGTCTATCGAGTCGTCTTCCTCAAATTGCTGTCTACCACTAAGCTCTTCGTCTCCAAAGTCATATTCATCGGGATACAAGGACTTGGCCACCCGAGCAGCTGCTGGAGTGTTTGGAGGCATCATAACTTGAGAACCATTCTTCTTGCGGTAAGATCCCAAAATCGAGTTTCCAATGGAAAACTTTCTTCTGTGGCCCCCTAAAGAATTAGAAGATCTATGAGTCTTGACAGTATTCGTAGGAGGTGACATTGTTTGTGTGTTGAGTTGTAAGGAAGGCTGTCTGCTTGGCGTCTTGATGGGTTCACTTGGTTCTGGGGTCTTTGTTCTAGGTAAGCCCAATCTTTCGTGTTCGAAAGATGAGGAGGTTGACTTGAACGCATCTCCATATAACTCTTTATGTTCATTTTCATCAGACTCCTTTTCCAAATCACCCTCAAGTTGTGAATCTATGGTACTGGTGTTGTTTGTGTAATCATCGTCGTCTCGCAGACTGTGTTGCAAAGATGGGACATGGGCACAGACGAAACCTCCCTTCACTTCTTGAAACTTAACGCCCAACTTACTCAAGACGTTAATGATATTGTATCTAATGACTGGAAGTGGTTTTGTAGATGTAGTTTGAACACTGAAGAAACCTTTCAAGAACAAAGTCTTGCAATGCTCAATGGATGGCATACTGTTTGGTTTGGCCGAGTTGAATTGTTCAATAATCTCGTCTTCTGTCAATTGAGGGATCTCTTGGTATTCATAATCATCCAAGGTCACATCATCAAAGAATCCATCGGTATGCTCACCAACAAATTCTTCACTATTCTGAGATACCATGGCGTTAGGCAAGTTTGGACCTTGAGTTTGGGTGTTGGCACGGTTACGGCCATAGTATGAATCCTTTCTAACATGACCCACGGATTTGGCTCTTGCAGTAGGATGAAGCTTTCTACCACTAGTGGAAACAGCAAGGGTCTTGCTGTTGGTAGCAGGAGAAACAGTGTTATTGTTGGTGTTCAAGTTAGGCAAAGGTGGTAAGTACTCCACGGGAATGAAACCATGTGGCTTACCTTGGCCAACAGAAGTCGACGAAGAACGACCATGAATCTTCTTGGAAGCTTCCATTGGCTTGTTGTTTTGCGCTTCAGTGGATTGCTGTGATTGTTGGGTACCAGATGCATTTGCGGAGGGATGCAAACTGAGACGTGACGAGGAGGACTTTTCCTTGGCAGTTACCTTCATGCTGACACCTCTGCGAACAAATGGATCTTTCTTTGGGGAAGTAGTGGATGATTGAGGCGATAACTTGGTTGGGGAATCGGGAGAAAGAACGACCCTTGGGAGAGGTGGATGAGGACCAGAAGCAGGAGAGCTGGGTGTGCTGCCCTTGTTGGAAGAAGGCTTGTATTTCTTGGAGGATAACCTTCTCAACAAGGAATTGAACCCATTGCCACCCTTAGCGGCATATGGGTCCAAGGTTTCATCACCAGAGGCAGCTTCAGGACTATGTGGCTGCTGGTCTGGAATAGAAAGCGAGTTGACTTCTTGGTTTTCTGACCTGAAAGCGGCAGAAGCTTCAGAAGTATGAGCTTGCTCGGGGAAAGCAATAGATGGAACTCCTTCCACAGCAGAAGAAGGAGTGTGGTCTTGCATTTGTCTAACATCCTGATTGAGAACAGGAGTGGTTGGGTGTGAATTGGATTGGAGTCTAGCGAAGCTTTGATCTTGTCTGGAAGTATCATACCTTTCTCCTGGGAAGTAGGTACGAGCTTCAGGAAGCTCATTATCTTTCTCGAGCTTTGCCTTTGCTCTTGCTTGGGCTTGGGCCTGGGCTTGAGCTTGAGCCTGAGCTTGAGCTTGAGCTTGGGCCTGAGCTCTAGCTTGGGCATCCGCTTGGGCTTGAGCCTGAGCTCTTGCATGCGCATCTGCTTGAGCTTGAGCCTGGGCCCGGGCCTGAGCCTGAGCCTGAGCCTGAGCTTGAGCTCTTGCTTGAGCTTCAGCTCTCGCCTGGGCTTCCGCTTGAACTTGAGCCTGGGCGTAGGCCTGAGCCTTAGCCTGAGTCTCAGCTTGTGCTCTGACTTGGGCCTCGGCATGCGCCTGGGTTTGGGTTTGAACCGAGCCCTGAATCTGGGCTTGAGGTTGAGACAGTTGTTGTTGTTGTTGCTGCTGCTGTTGTTGCTGTTGGTATTGAGCCCTGGCAGCTTCTTCCTTTGCCTTCTTACGCTTCTTCATTTCATAGACCAAGAAGTAAATGGAAATCAACGGGTGGAAACCACCAGTTGGGTCTGGTAAAATATGGGCGTTGGATGCGGTGGAGTATTCACGGCCCTGCTCGGTGATCTTGTACCAGTTCTCACAACTCATCTGGTACTCGACACTGGTGAGAATATTGGTCAATTCCTCAGAAACATGCTGTACCGAGCCCAACTCGAAAGATGCAATAGTCTTGATGATTTCTGGATCCAAGGGCAAAGACAAGGGGACTCTCTTGGGAATATAGCTGGAGATCCTAAACTCGTAGCCCTTGTTCAACCATGGGTGGTGAATCACCTCGTTCAAAGTGGCTCTCTTGGATGGGTCCACCACCAACATTCTGGAAAGTAACGATATGCATTCTTTGGAGAGGAAGCTAGGGTACTCAACGGCACCTCTCTTGATTTTCTCATGCAACACGGAAACGGAGGAGTCGTCGAAAGGCACCTTTCCGCAGACCAACACGTACAATACGACACCGAAGGACCAGATGTCCACCTCGGGACCCACGTAGGGTCTGGCACACAACAACTCGGGCGCGGCAAAGTATAAAGAGCCACAGTAGGTCTTCAACAAGTTCTTGGGCGAGTATAAGTTGGACAACCCGAAGTCGATGATCTTGATGTCACCCTTCTCGTTGATCATGATGTTCTCGATCTTCAAGTCACGATGGACAACGTTGTTCTTGTGGCAGTAGTCCAACGCCGAGGCAATGCCCCGGGCAAACTTGCGCGCGTTCTTCTCCTTCAACGAGCCGTGCGCCACAATGTAGTCCAACATCTGGCCTCCCTCGACATGCTCGAACAACATGTAGTAGTGGTTGGTCATGGGGACCATTTCGTAGAGACGGCAGATGTAGGGGTGGAAGAGCAAGCGGCCCAAGGCGCCTTCACGGATGGTTCTCTTGTCACGGGCAACCTCCTTTTCGTACTCCTTGTGGCGCTGGGACGCTTCCTGGGCCGTGGCTGGGGGTGCGTCGTCGGCGTGGGCTCGCTGGTACACCTTGGCGGCCCGTGGGATGATTTTGACGGCGCAGAGCTCGTGGGTGCTGTTGTGCTGCGCGAGCTTGACTTTTCCCATGGAGCCGGCACCGATGGTCTTGACGAAGTCCCAGTCGCCGATGGACTTTCTATGAAACTGCTGGGGCTGCAGGTGTTGCTGTTGGTCGGGGTGCGAGGGCTGTCTGTGGTGGGAGGAGCGGTGCAGCTGCTGGGGCGTGTGGGGGTTATGACTCTGGGGGTTTTGGCTATTCAGGTTCTGAGTATTTGGGTTCTGGCTCTGATAGTTCTGGTTATTCTGGTGCGGGTGCGAATTTTGCGCCTGATAGTTCTGGCTATTCTGGTGATGATGGCCGTGGTGATGGCTCTGGTGGCTCTGATGACTCTGACTCTGATGATTTTGTTGGTTCTGATGACTCTGATTCTGATGGCTCTGACTCTGGTGGTCTGCCTCCTTGGGCGGAGACATGATGGTAGCGGGCGGCAACAATTCCTTGCGCTGGGGCCGGGGCGCTGGCGCTGGGGCCAGCGGGAAGCTGGGGTCGCGGGAATGGGCCGCTGCCGCCGCCGCGTCGGCAGACGTCACGTAATGGGGCAGGTCTGTGGCCGGGTGGTCTTCGCGGGAGTGGTTGATGTCGGACCTGGAGTTGCGGAGCGAGCCACTGACACTGCGGAGCATGCGAGGCGTGGCGGGCTCGCCGGGCTTGGGATACGCAGCAGAGGCAGCAGCGGCAGCAGCAGCAGGGGCTGCTGGCGAGTCGTGGGGGGCCTGGCCTCTGGAGGGAAGCGTCAGGCTGGCGACCCGCCGACTCTGGTACTGGGGGTCAAGGCTGCCGGAGGGATCCATTGGGGGCAGACAGGACGCAATGGGGCCGGGAGTGGACAAATCAACAGCGAAAACGGGCAGTCGGGTCCACTCGACAACAACAACGGCAGTGTTTGGAGAAAGCGCCTAACAAGCACGGACGGACAGGAGAGGGAGCAATCGACAGGCCGGCGGCACGGGGACGGGAGGGGAGGTCACGGGATCAGACGGCACAAGGATAACGCAATGGAGGAGGCGTCAGGCGAACGGCAGGACGATGGATTGGAGTAGGCGTGGGGGTCCCCAAGTATCCGTAAGTAAAAGGCTGGAGGTAGGGCATTTTTTCTCGTTCTGATAATCAGCACAGGGCGTGCGCGGCCCGTTTGCAATTTTCACCAGGAGAAGAAAGGGGAGGGAGTGGAGGAGTAGCAAGGGGAAGTGGAGGAGTGGAGGAGCGGAGGAGTGGCGGAGAGGAGGGGAGGGAGGTACTGGAATAGGCAATCGGAGCAGACGGTGCTGGGTGGCCAATGAGAAGTGAGGGATTGGTGAGGAAGAGAGTCACCAGAGGGTCTTGCCAGGGAAGCCGAATAGTGCGACCAGCCGCGTGCAGGTTACGGCAGAGACGGGCTCGTCAGCAGGGGCTGAATGGAGAGAGGGAGAGAATAGAGGGAGATTGCGATAGAGAGAGATTGGGGGAATGGTGTGTAAGTAGAATGGAGAGTATGGAGCTTGGAGAATGGAGAGTGTGGAGGATGAAGAGAGAATGGAGGATGGAAAGTATGGAGTATGGAGAGTGGGGGTAGTTATTATGGTAGCCCTGTGGTTGGTGTAGATGTGGGTGCACGGAGTGGGATCCTCGCTAGAGATCGCGCAAGTGTAAAGAGAGAAAGAGGGAAAGAGAGATGGCAGAAAATAGCGAAAATAGGGACGTCCTCCGATAGTAGAGATTGTCGTTCTTATCAATCCATTGCATTGTGTCAACGGTTAGATGATACTGAGAGCACTGAGATTCGCTAGTCTCAGACACCCTGCAATGCTACTATGCCACGTTACTAGAATGTCCTCATGTCAGGCCTCTAGAATTGTAGCGATGACCACGAAAGATTCCACTTAAGTGGAATCGCATCGAGGCCTTGTCGAATTGATGGGAGCAATCCACCAGAATCGTCAACCGCAACAAACCGGCAACAAACCAACCGGCAACATAATCCGTCGGCAAATATAACAACATACACTGGACAACTGTAGCAGAAGGATAATAGCACCGAAGCAATTGACCGAAGACCGAGAGAAGAGAATTGCCAATTAATTAATTCAGAGAATTTTCATAGAATCTTTTGATCTACCAACATAGACAATCTGATCAGAGATCAGAGACCACAAGCAATCGAACTCCGTAGAAAACGTGGACACCTGAGCCCATCGTAGAATTAGCCACGGAAACAGCCACAGCCTCGAGCTCAGGGCTCTTGCGACTACTATTTTTGACATCTCCATCATAGAGTATACACATTTAACTTCCGAATATTAAGAGTCACTCTCCGTCCACAGTGTGGTCGTCACTCTCCATCCACAGTGTGATCGTCACTATCCCGTTCCACAGTGCCTGCATTTCTAACCATTTTCTTCTCTCTATTTCTATTGTCACTGTCCAAGGATCTATTCCTATTATTCTTGCATTGTATTGTCCCAGTGCATTCTTTTATGCTCTGTAGTGTATTTATCATCTCACTACGCTAATAGAAGAGTTCCACCAAATTGTTCACATCGACCACATTCTACTAGTTCTTTCTCTTCATCCTCCTCCTGCCTTAGCTCGGGTGTTGCCACTGCCTGGTTCCGTAAATTCCCGTATAAGATCGGTGCCTGGGTTCCGAATCGGAAAAACCGAGCCCAGATCCTAACTTCTCTTACGGAGCATAGCGGGAATGCCGAAAAGCCGAGTTCCATGACCAATGACAGTCACCACCAGTGACTAATGTCCAGTGACATAAATGACCTGCATTATTCCTAGTAGAGTTTGGTTAGAATGGAGTAAGTAGTCTGGGAAAGAACTGCGAAAAGTGAGGATGCGACAGGAGGCTGTTTCAGTAGAATATTTGCATTCAATGGAACTCAGGAACCACACGATTGGTGGAACACAATGTGGATATATGTGCATGGAAGTAATATTGAGCCAATTGGAGAAGGAGGGTTCATTTTGGATGTGCCTTAAATGGAGTTGGCCTATGGAATCCACCTAAATGTTCTTCTGAAGTCATACGAGCAGCATGAAACACGGAAACGGAAATGGGGTCTCAAATGGGGAACTACTGGAGGGTAAAAGGAATAGGAAGGGACTAAATCCAGTAGCAACAGAGACATTCCATAGATGCCTCCAGTTCTAGAATCACAGAAGAGGACACTTCGTCTATTTTCCAGTACGCCCTAAATTCCAGTAGAAGTCTCTGTTAATTTGCTCTAAGATCACAGAGTGCCGTGTCAATCAATGCCTCGTCATGACTGTCAATTCCTCTACAAATTGTGCGTCTATCTATCTATCCTCAATTAATCTACTCAGTGAAAGATCTCCCTAATTGGGCCTGCTGATCAGTCGGACTGATCAGTCTGATCTACTGCCTCTTGTGGTGCCTAGTCTCACTGTAGACTGAACATAGCAATTCAACACAGGAAATCAGGAAGCACACCAAACTTACCCCAATCTCTCTCACTTTCTATTACCACCTTACCCATACTTCCCTCTCTATAGTACCACCCTACCCGTGTCTCTCTTTAGCCTCCACCGCCTCACCTCACCCTATTGTAACTCTACCTCTCTATTCTTCTTCCATTGTGTTGGTTACTGCGACAACTTTCCTCCCTAGCTCTCGCTAGCTCGCCGTCTCACGACCAGTCTCACTACTGCGACTCTTCACCTACCGAGCACTTCACTGCGATTCTCACCTCCATCTTTCATCCTACGTCCCCATACTACCCCATTATCATCCCCAGACCACCCCATTCACCTTCCCTTCCACGTCTTCATCCCACTTGCCCACTGCGTCTTCCACCACTTGCCTCCAACCTCCAACCTCCTCCTCCTCCACCAGCGCCATCTCACTCAGACGGTTTTTGCATTCAATTTATGTTCCCTCTCTGCATAGCTTCCTCCCTCTAGAATCGTCCCCCGACGATGTCTGTCTCCTCCAAAAGCGCCCCGGCCTCCAACGGAGCTGCTTCCCCCACTGCAATGTCTCCATCCACTCGACCTGCTCTCGAACTGACGCCGCCCCCCGACAACTACGCCTTGATCCGGCCGTGTTTCCACATCAAGTCGGTACTTGCGTCCAAGGCCAAGGACACAGTGTTCAGCACGTACCGCCAGGCAGTCATCATCTCCCAGGCGGTGGGCGCCCACCGCCTTTATCGCACCAAGAAAGACGGCGGTGAGGTTTCTCACCACAAGTTGATGGTCAAGAAGTCCGAGTCGTTGAAGTGTTCCGACTGTCTGCTCAACAACTTCCAGCACACCTTCATCTGCTTGCAATGTCCCCACGTGGGTTGTTTCAACGCCCATGCATACGCCCACTACAAGCTCCACCAGCATCTCTTCGGCATCGACTCGCACAACGGCCTCCTCTACTGCTTTCTGTGTGGAAATTACGTCAACCACCCCCAGCTCGAGCACATCCGAAGCGAGGTGGCCGGCGGCCGGCCACCGTTGGAAGTAGGCGATACGGCCATTCTGGCCCATTACTCCAATCCCACGCCCAAAGCCGTCAGCGGAATAAAGGGCTTCATCAACCTCGGGGCCACCTGTTTCATGAGCTCCATTCTCCAGACCTTCATCCACAACCCGTTCGTAAAGTACCGCTTCTTCAACAACGACTTCCACTACTTCAACTGCCAGCGTCGCGACGACGACCCCGACGACATCAACGCCTGCATCACCTGCAGCGTCGACAGCATCTTCCAGAACTTCTACACGTCCGACTCCAACGAAGGCTTCGGCATGACCAGTCTTCTTATCGCTGCCTGGCACAAATCGAAGGCATTGGCAGGTTTCCAGGAACAGGACGCCCACGAGTTCTGGCAGTTTCTCCTCAACGAATTCCACCTGGACCACGAGCTCCTCTTGAAAAACACCGGCCAGGCACTGGCCGGTCTGTCAGAGGCCGGCTGTTCGTGCATTACCCACACCACGTTTGCTGGCGAGCTCCAGAGCTCCATCCGCTGTTTGTCGTGCAACGAGGTGGCCCACACCATCGACCCCATGATGGACCTCTCGTTGGAAATGAACACGTTGAAGAACAAGCGTGGTGTCACGTTGTACGACTGTCTCGACCGCTACACCCGCGAGGAAAAGCTCGACGTGATGTACACTTGCCAGTACTGTGGTGATAAGACCAAGGCCATAAAGTCGTTGAAAATTCGAACATTGGCGCCCGTCCTCTCCATCCAGCTCAAACGCTTCGAGCACAACTTCAACGAGACGCCTACCAAGATCGACACCCCCGTCATCACGCCTTTGTACCTTAACTTGACCAAATATGCATATGATTCCACCGAGGGCCAGGAGATCGACGGAACCAAGATATATGAGCTCTTTGCTTTGGTTTGTCACGTTGGTTCCGTCAACACCGGCCACTACATCGTGCTTGTGAAGAACGATACGGGTCAGTGGTTGAAGTTCGACGATAGCGTGGTGACGCTCGTGTCGCAGGACGAGGTGACCACGTCCAACGCCTACTTGCTCTTCTACATCACCCACCGCATTTAGGAAGAGTGACAGTTGACAGAATCAAAATGACAGAACCAGAATGACAGAACCAGAATGACAGAATCAGAATGATCTGAAACATCAAAATTGCATTCCATAATTTCATGGCAATTTCCAAGAATTGTATTTCAAGTTGCATTTCAAGTTGCACGGATTGCCAAGGCCAAAAACACGAAAGTTTCATGGCCAGTTCAACGAAAATGGAACACAACTTGGCCAGAATCCGCTACAAGCTAGACCGCCAAGGCCGACAGGAAAGATACATAGCAAAACAGAAACCCAGCATAGTCACGACCAAGCGGCTCAAAATAGAGAAATATACATCTCAGAATTAGTGAAAGCTATATCGAATTGCATCCATTTCATAAGCGAGTGAACCAGATAGAGAAAGTTCCATCAAATTGCATCAACGTCAAGACCAGGCGATCATTAGAGAAAGATAAATCTCAGGATGCATCAACTTCAAAAGCACGTGAAACAGGGAGGGAAAGCTCCAAAGAATTGCATCAATTTCAGGGCCAGGGTTTACATCGAATTGCATCCACCGTTAAGAGCAACCGGTTCAAATAGCGAAAGATACTTTGCCATAATTGCAAGGAGGGCCAGAGTACGCGAATCAGATAGAGAGGATGCATCAAATTGCATTAGGTTCAAGAGCAACCGGTTCAAATAGAGACAGCTACATCGTCAGAGTTGCTAGATTATGCGGATCTATTATTGAAGATAGCCAGAAACTGCCCATCACAGGACCCGGTTTTAAATCCAGCAGGCAGAAACCGCAACTGTCGCCCTGTGTGGGAGCAAAGCACCTCCGTCTGGCCACAATCTGCATGGAGCTGCCGCAGGGAAGAGACAAGGCTGCTGGAAAGGGCCAAAGTGAACCAGAACCAGTTGAAAACGACACACGAAGGCCCGAAACGGCACAACAGCGCGGAGACGCGTGTCCCAAGCGCATGTGGAACTGCAGGGCCCAATCCAACCGGTGCCTTAGTTGTGCTGGGCATCTAGCGTGCACTTCCCCTGCGTCTAGACCTTTCAGCAACTTGACACCTGATGTGACGCACTAAAAACCCTAATTATCATCACCTGTCACAGGTGCAGGAGACTCCGGCCATACTCCGGTTTCACAAGCAGCAGCGCTAGCAACCGCAGCACATCTCGTGGGACTGAAGCAGGGTTGGGGCTGCCCCGTGCATTGTTTACCAAACACAAACACAAGCGCTCGACGTGAAATGTGGTGGAAACTGGGTCAATTTCCACCACCACTGTCGGCGTGCCGTCCGGGCTGTTGTCCCCGTGGTTTCAGGAGAGAGTCGCTGCAATCCGCCTGCCAGAGTCGCCAGCTCTAGGCAGCACATGTGCCTGGCTCACACCCGGCACCCCCCGCCCTATATAAGTCTCAGCAAAGTATGCATCAAAGCGGATTGTAGGCCGTTTCCATCACATCCACAGTCACCATGCTCTGGTATTCGCTCTTTATCTTGTTCAACGTTGCCGTGGTCCATTCCGTGCCCACACGGCGGGCCCTGGGGTTCGACGCCGGGGCCATTTTCGCCAATTCCGTCGACACTCTCGAACTGGCGTTCTGGAGCGACAAGCACAAGTCCTTCAGTAACCGGCCGCTCCACTGCCCCAACAACACCTATGGCTCGCCCCTGGTGTGGGAGCTTGCGGTGGCCGGCATGGCGGTGGTGTTCAGCTCCAACGACAACGGCATCAGCAACGTCACCGCCAATTTGCAGGACTACCAGAACCCTCGCGGTTGGTTCCTGTCACTGGTTGCGAAAGATAACGATGTCTATGTGGACGACAACGCCCAGGTGTTGTGGGCGTTTCTTGCCGCCTACGACAAGAACCACGACCAGCACAACTTGGACACCGCCACCAAGCTCATGGAGTTGATCCAGGGCCAATGGGTGGACAGTAGCGGCGGAGTCCGCTGGAAGCTCAATGCGCCCTACATTGCGTCCATTTCCACGCTAGAGGCCGGCCTCTCGGCAGCCCGGCTCTTCTTGTCCACCGGAAACACCCAGTACCTCGACTTTGCCCAGAAATGTGCTGACTGGGTGTTTGACAAGTTGGTGGACCCCAATGATGGGTTAATTTATGACGGCTTGAACTCCGACTCCGGTGAGGTCAATAAAGGAAAATTGACCTACACCGTGGGGGTGATGCTTTCGACGTTGGCCATTCTCGACAACCACGGCAACGACCCCAAGAACATCCGTCGGGCTGTCAAGTTAGCCAAGGCTGCGCTTAATACCACGGGCCCTTTCTACAAGAGTGACGGCTACTGGAACAACGCCTTGAGCTACTCGCATCTTTTGGTAGCTGGCTTGGTCGACTTGGTGCTGGAGTCCAGCCCCAGGTCCTCCAGCATGTACTTCACCCGGTTCCAGGCCATCCGGTCGGAGGTTCTCAAGCAGAGCCAGCATATATACGAGACGTCCAAAATCGGTGACTCCGGCTTGTACTCCTCAGAAGAGCCGGGCCCTGCGTCACACACCATCTTCAAGTTGCTCTGGCCCGGCAACTTCAAGCGAGATGAGAGAGAAGATGAAAACAGAAATGAAAGAGATAAGAGAGACGATGAAAAGACAGATGATCAAAAGAGACATGAATATGAAAGTTACGAAGATGACGTTTTGTCAGACGATTCCTTTGAGCTCAGGCTTCCAAAGAGACACGCTCCTCACCAGCACAAGAAAGATATCAACGTAGATGTCGACCACAAGAGACACCTTCACAAGAATGGTGAAATTGCCCAGGTCGACCAAAGAGACCTTCCTCCAGATTACTGCGACAACATCCTGAAATACTCACTAATGGACACTGGGGCCCTGGCACAAATATTTTACCAGGCCAGCAGGCTCCAATGATGCCAAGATACCCGTCATAACTATATAGACACTACTAGAAAATAGAGAGAATATTTGCTTTAGAGATGTAATGAATTCATCGTCTCCATTTAACGTACGTTGTCTCGATTTTGAAACACTTCCACTCACTCAATTTTCTTGACTTGTTTCAATAATGTCAATCGTCTAGCAAGGCGATTCTTCTGATACACGGTGTTCTGATTTCACCGTCTTTTACCCACCGCGTTTTTCATAATTGCTTCCAATTATTAGACCTGTGCTTCTACTTGCCAATTTCATTCTGTCTCTATTATACCACTACCTTGAAATCGATATGGCCACAAAATTCACCACCTTTAGTGCATATGCATAGAAGAACATTTCTTTCTCTGCCCCATTTCATCAATAATCACAAACACGCTCCACACTAGAACATTTATAATCACATTTTCTCCCCTTACATTATTATGACGTATTTCTGTAGACTATATTCTATTTTCTCGACCGAAAGCCACCTATTTTTAAGTTCAGGGCCCGAGCTCACATATGCCCCTTTTCTTTCACACTACTCTTTTCTCTTATAACTTTGTATTAGTTTAGTTTATAATAAATAATGTACAGGGACAAAATACTGGGCAAACCTAGTTAAAGTCCTCAACAGTGATATTTGCCTTATCACACATTCTTCTAAAGTGATTGTCAGCGTCGAACAAGGCACGTGGAGTACCCTTTTCGACGATTTGACCATTGTCCATAACGATGATTCTATCGTATTTTAAGATGGTTTTCAATCTGTGAGCAATGCACAAAATAGTGCATTGGGCAAACTCATTGGCAATGGTATCCTGAATCATCGAGTCAGTTCCGAAGTCAACCGAGGAAGTGGCCTCGTCAAGAATTAAGATCTTCGAGTTTCTGACCAATGATCTGGCAAGTGCAATTAATTGTCTTTCTCCGAGAGAGAAGTTACTTCCTTCGTCCTCGACGATTTGGTCCAAATGGAACTTGTGCAAGTCATCGTAGCCAACGTTGTTGGCCAAGTCGTATCTAGTACTTTTGATCTTGGCCATTTCGCTGGCTTCGATCAATCCTGATCTTCTCAAGGTGTCCCACAAAAGCTCGTCAGAGTATTGGTTGAATGGGTCCAAGTTCTTACGCACGGTACCTTGGAACAACACAGGATCTTGTGGAATGATGGATAACTTGGATCTCAAGTCAACCAAACCCATGTTGGCAATGTCCATTCCATCAATACGGATGTTTCCTCTGTCTAATTCGACCAATCTGTAGAGAGCTGTCATAATAGAAGACTTACCAGCACCAGTTCTACCACAAATACCAACCTTTTCACCAGGGTAGACGAAAAGACTCATGTCTTTCAACACATGTGGCAAGTTTGGTCTGTACTTCAAGGAGACATGGTCAAACTCGATGTAACCCGAAGATGGCCACTCTTCTGGTGGAGTGAAGTCTGGCTTCTTGTAGTCAGCTTCTTGTGGCATCTCAAATGCATATTTGTGCAATCTCTCAACAGAGTTCATTTGGTTTTCGACTTCAGTCATGGATCTAACACACAATGAAAGCAAACCCACAATTTGAATTGTGTAACTCAACAACAAACCGGTGGAAGAAGCACTGATGTTAAACTGGTTAGTGATACACAACATGCAAATAACCAAGGCGAAACAACTGGCCAAGACATCCAAGTGAACACATAACCATCTTTGGTTGGCAATGGAAAGGTAGTAAGCCTCGTTCATTCTGTCCAAAAGGTAGTCGTTTCTGTCCAAGAAAGTGTCCTGGGCCCTGAAAGCCTGGATGGTACTCATACCAGTCAAGGTTTCGTTAAAGTTGTTGTAGACCAAAGATCTCTGTGTAGCTTCTAATCTTTTGATTTCTCTGGAAGATCCTTGATAGAAGTTGGAGAAGAAGATGAATCCGAAAACCAAGAATGGAACAAAGATGGCAAACCATGGCAAGTAACAGATACACAAGATGATGATACCAATGATTAAAGCCAATGGGAAAATGAACAATCTCATTTCTTCACCAATTTCGTTGTCCAAACATTCAGTGTCCTTCGTGAATCTGTTCAAGATTCTACCCAAGGGAGTAGTGTCAATGAAACTCATAGGAGCATGCAAAATCTTAGCAACGGCCTTGACATTCAAGAGCTCAGCTGCGTTGTTGTTAATGTAGGTCAAGAAGGAGAATTCGATGGCCGTAAAGATAATGGTGAGGAATGTAAGACCAACATAAATACCGACGTAGAAGTGGTCGGTTCTGTTCTTGAATTTTCTTTCCATCCAGTAAGACAACCAGGTGTTAGTGAAAACTTGGAGGAAAGTAGCTAAAGTAACAATAAGAACGAAAAGTGGGAATGCGATCCAGCCGAAGACACCAGATCCAAGCTGGACATACTTTTGGTAGATTCTCCACGAGATGGCATTGGTGGCAGATTCTTCGTCAATGATGGTTTTCCCGAGACCAGTAGTACTGGAGTGCTCACTGTAACTTTGATGCTTGATCAAGTCGAGTTCCTCAGTCTTACTCATTTTTCCAGGGTTCAATTCTTCGTCATCAAGGTCTTCTGCTGCCTCAGCATCCTTAGAAAATTCGAGTAATCTCACGAAGTACTCGTTTCTCTGGGAAAGCTCGTCAACAGTACCAGCGTCAATACTTCCATCACCGTTCAAGAAAACGATTCTGTCAGCAGAATCAATTATACCAAGCTGGTGAGTAGCCAAAACGACGGTTTTGTCTTTCAACAATCCCTGGAACAAATTCTTAACAATATGGTTTCCGACTCTGGAGTCAACAGCACTGATTACATCATCGAATAAGAAAATTTGCTTACCGGAGTAGACAGCTCTAGCCAAGTTGATTCTGGCTTTTTGACCACCGGACAAGGTAATACCTCTCTCACCAATCTCGGTTTGATCTCTAGCTGGCAACATTTTCAAGTCATCTTCCAAGGCACAAGCATAGATAACCTCATTGTAGTAAACAGGGTCAAATGGCTTTCCAAACAAAATGTTCTCACGGACAGTGGTGTTTTGAATCCAAGGGTTGGAACACAAAATTAAGTCGTCATTGACCATCAATTCACCACGACTTAATTTCATGAAACCAGCCATAGCATTCAAAAGAGAACTCTTACCAGAACCAATGATACCAGTAACGATCACAAATTCACCTCTCTCAATGTCGAGGTTGATGTTGTTCAAACCAGCGAATTGAGCGTCAGTAGACTTCTCGGAGTAGGAAGCGTTGGAGGAATTTTCGGAAGAACCATCCTTGGAATGGTACTTCATGGCCTTTTGCTCTTTCTTCATGAGCTTCAAACGGGCTTGTTCTTGCTTCTTCTTCAACTTTCTTTCCTTCTTTGCTTCCTCACTCAAATCCCAAATGTCGTTGTCAATTTCATCGTGGAAAGATTCCCAGATAAAGTCGGCATCGGCAATTTCAATGGCATAGTCACTGTTGGAGTGGTGGGAGAAATGCAGAGGAGGTAATGGTGTGATGGCACCGCTATGGATAGGGTAGTCGGCAATTTCAGCTGGTGGACTAATGTAGAAATGTTCCTGAGAATGAGACAATTTCTTTTCCAATTCCTCATTGAACTCGCTGGCCTTCAAAAAGTCGGAGACTCTGGTGAAGCCAATGTAAGCGTCGGCACCTGTGGCCAAGGCAAGAGGCAAAAGCATGATCGCTTGAGCCAAGATGGAAAACAAGGACAAGGAGGAGAAGACTTCAGATGGCGACTTCATTCTGTGGCTGGACCACATGGTGACAAATGAAACCATGGAAGACAAGATGGGGAGTGTGACGGCGTAGGCGGTGATGAAGTTTCTCAAGATTTTAATGGTGAACAAGTACTTCATTTCCTTTCTTCTGACATCGGCAATGTTCAACTTGTAGGCCAATTCCCAGGCGTAGTACTTGATGACCTTGATGTTGTTCAAAACCTCTCTCATTAAGCCGATTCTTTGATCGGTGTACTTGACCACGGTTTCTCTGGTGTCAAACAACTTCTTGGTCAAGATGACACAGAAGAATAAGGAAATGATGAACAAACCAATACCTGCAAGCGAGGTGACACCGAGGTTGGTCAATAACAAGACAATGGCGATGATGACAGGAATGGGGAAACACACAATCAATGGCTGGAAGCCGATGGCCAAGTCGATACGGGCCAAGTCGGTACTCATCAAGGAGGTGATTCTGCCGGCGGGGAAAATGTACTTGGATTTGGCCGACAAGTTGAAGGACTTCATCAAGAGCGACTTGGTCAAGATGGCCTTGGTCTGGGCACCGGTCATCATGGAGTTGTGGAAGAAATGGTTGACGGTGAGACCGTTGATGAAGATCAAAAGCACCGAGCCGAAGGTGTAGCCAATGCCCTTGTTGTAGGTGGTTTCGATGTTGAAGTACTTCAACTCGACGAACTCAATCAACTTCTTGGTGAGCATGGGGGAGAAAGACTGGGCCGAGAACGAGAGCGCAAGACAGACGCAACTGAAGGCGTACTGCCACTTGAAGGTCAACAACAAGGCGTAGGGCACCACCCAGGGGGGCCACTCGAAGTTGGTCAAGTCGGGGTTCTTCTTCAAGTGCTGGGCCCGCTGGTTCTTCAAGATGTTCTGCAAGTGCTTCTCGTACAGCTCGTGCATGACTTTGGTGGTGAGCTCTGGGGTCAAGTACCAGAGGTCGTCGGGGACCAACTTTCTCTTATAGCCCTTCATCAAAATGGGCCACAACCACCAGAAGCCAATGCGCTTGAAGTAGTTGGACATGTGCCACTGGTAGGGCTTGCGGTCCTCCTCGAGTGTGATGGGAGGAACCTTTTTGGAGAACATCCACGAGAACAACCTCGTCTCGTTGTGTAAGCCGCCGTCCTGGGCCTCCAACGACAAATGTGAGCCAGCATATTTGTCGGAGATGTCGGTGGGATGGAGCTTTTCCAAGTTTGTCTGGGACAGGATGGAGTCGCCGGATGCTTTCACCATAACGGGGGGCTTGACAAAGTCCTGGCCGGCCATTTCGGAGTCAGGTGCCTTTCTCTTCAAGGCCCGCTTCTTCTTCTTCTTGGTTCTCTTGGTGTGGGACGACTGCTGTTGCTGCTGTTGGTACGGAGTGTCGCCCTGCTGTTCCACATAGGTGGTGGTGGTGTCGCTGCTGTTGGACTGGGTGGGGTCCAAGAGGTTCTGCTGGTAGTGGGTGCGGCGGTCGTAGGGACTGCGACGGTGGGCGTCCTGGGGAGGCGGCAAGTTCTGCTGTGGCGGGTTGGCCTGGTAGGATCTCTGGACGTAGGAGTTGAAGGGCGCCGAGTTGGGCAAGTAGTACTCCTCGGGGACCTCAGAGTCGCGGTTGTTGTTGTCCTCGATGTCGCCGTCGTCGTACGATTCTCCCAAGAAGCGGGAGTTGTGCGAGCCGTGGGAGTTTCTGTTGCTGGAGGCGGCGGGGTGGGTGTTGCCGTGACTGCCTTCAGGAACGTAGGAGTTGTAGATGTGTCTGGACATGGCGGATCACTGGCGGCGGCAGTGGGCTGATATGACGGCGGGTGGCTGCTTTATAACAGACGGCAGACGGTCCTGGCGACAATGGCACTGGCAAGCCTGCTGCAAAAGGAAAGCTAATGGATGATCAACAATCGGGGTTGTTGATGGAGGGCGCTATTGTTGCAACA
The DNA here is from genome assembly GCA_030582475.1 of Suhomyces panamericanus. Classification (NCBI taxonomy): domain Eukaryota; kingdom Fungi; phylum Ascomycota; class Pichiomycetes; order Serinales; family Debaryomycetaceae; genus Suhomyces; species Suhomyces panamericanus. Next base: position 29,140 of record JAKTXI010000019.1, read on the forward strand.
ATAGTCAGCTTGCTGGGGAAGAGGGGCGAGCAAGAGCGAGCAGGACGGTGCTTTGTTAGGGGGTCAAGGCTCTGTGCTGGCTGGATCCAGTGAAGGCTGAGGGCTGGTGGGTATGAGAAGACCAGCAGGTTGAATGGACTGACTGGAATGGACCGACTGGCTGAAGTGACTGACTAGCTGGACTGTGCAGATAATGGGACAGAAGAACTGCTATGTGGTATCTGACTATGTGATATCTGACTAACTAAAGAACAGAAGGACCTAGTAGTGGTGTCGTTTTTATGGGTATCACGGCCTGCTGAAAAGAAGCAGAGGGAAAGTTTACAGAAAGCAAAGGAGGGACCAGGAGGCATATATTACTACTAGGGCCAGGACGGTTCCAGTGTTGCACATAGAATTTGCATGCAAGGCGAAATCTCCTTTTCGGGCATGCGGCCGTATACAGGTGCGCCGGGGCTTTTATGCGAGCCGGACCCCACTTGACGGCGAGGGGCCGTGGCGGGGGTGGCGGCCAGGGAACAAGCCAAGGCATGTGGAAACAGACGACACCAGTTGACGGGATCAGGCGGGGCATGGACTGGCTCTGGACCGGGGCCTGCAAAGTGCGGTTCTAGAGTGTCTCTGGCTGGTGTTTTGCCGGCATCGCATTCATGCGGCACTGGGCCATCGCCCGCGCACTGCGTCTGCTTACGCCATGCATGCACTCCGTGCATGCCGCGAGAAAATTATGCCTGTGGGGGAACACCGGGCCAGAATAGCCCTGGTGAAGGCCCTTCGGCCTTCACAACGGTGATCTACAGGTCTCGGGACGCTGCAGCAGTAGCTCCAGCTGCTGCGCCCGAGCAGCGCCTTTTTCCTGCAAAAAACCCCCATCTACAGCCAGGGTACCCCCTTCCTAGTGTGAGGCTCCTTCGGCATAGCACAGGCAGATGTGTCAGTCACCGGGATGATGTGGGACAAAGAAATTCCCAGCATCAGAGCGACCAAGATTACTCACACGATACTTACAGCGAGACAGAGAAGTTGAGACGCAATTTCCAGGCTGCAACTGGCATTTGCGTCGACCAGTCCTGCCACAAACCCACCGGTCCACCAGCCAAAGGGCACCACTACAATTAGGGATGGTCCTGGCCCTCCTAGCCGGCACGGGCCCGCACCATGCATGCAGTGTTGCGGTTCCGATGCATATAATAACTTCCACATCAGGAAGTGCGCAAAGAAACAGAAAATAGTGCGGAGCACTATTTCCTGATTAGGCAGGAACAGGGAACCCCATATTGATTTGTTCGTTTAGATCTGTTTGTTTGGGTGAGAAAACGGAACGAGGTATGAGAAACGGGCAGTTCAGGAGCGATAGGCAGGATGTGGCCAATGGGGCAGTGTGTTCTGTTCCAGAGACTATGGCACCAGGCGCCACTTGACAGCGAAACGGAATTGTGGGAGGAAGACTGCAGAAATACCGTTGACAGGTTTTCGGGCCAGAAGGAACAGAACGAGGTAGGACAATACAAATGGGTGGAACTGGGCAACTTGGTGATGAAATTCGTAGAATTGCGATACAAGCCTGGTAGGGGATATAGGTGGAATTGCGGACAATTGGTGAGATCTGGAAGTGATCGGTGTGGTGTATGCTGTGTGGGATTGGAGGTGGATGTTCCGAGGTGGCTGTTGTGCACAGCAGCATTGGACCAGTCAACTCCACAGCCTTGTGCCATTATGAGCTTCGGTCGGCGGTAGTTATGCCGCTAAGGGGAAATTCGGTCAAGGGATCGGTGGGTGTGTCATGATGTGGCTTGGAGAGCCACAAAATGGCCAGGAAGAAGATCTCGAGTGAAAAGTCACAGAGTGCAAATCTCTACATGACAGATTTGATGACTAGAAGAATAATGACTAGACTTTTGTAGTGACTACAATTTGAGGGGAGATGGGGTGAACGTGAAGTGTTGTAATGTTGAAGTTGCTTCATGAGAGAGAGTTGTGGTCCATTCTCGTTCTGTCTTTACTGAGAATTGCGATTTTTCAGATTTATCGCAATTGCAAGTTCAAAGGTGTCTTGACACATCAGTCCAATAAGAACAAGTGCCGTTATTACCAACCTATTCGTTTCATTTACAATAACAATATATTTGCTCCTGAGCGGGGTGCTTGTTTAGCATTAATATCCATCTATGCTCCTAAATAAGAAGTTGCTAGGGTCGGTACGTGCTCCAAATTGATCTTATTTTAGAAATGGATTTAGGGTTTGCATTCGCTTGCCTGTCTCATAATCACAACTTGCATCGGAGGTGAGGATCTTGCTGTCAGATAGCCCTCACGCCACCGAGGACTTGAAACTGACATCTCTTGCTTTTCCACTTTAGTAAATATTGAAGTAGGATCCTTGATGCTGGTTGGTAATTTTCAGCGACTCAGGGGCACAGGTAGGCGTTCAATGGGCGGAAAGCTGAATTTGCCCATGTGCGTTAACAATCTAAATGTTCCATGTGTGTTCGCTTATGGGGCTTATCAGCATTAAAATGATATTCGTTTAGAATTTAAGGGGATTCCTGGGGTTAATCTCGAAGTATTTTTCGGGGTGGTTTTAGCCAAGACGCTTAGACATACATCAATTTGTGTGTGGTCTCGCCAAGAAGATAGAGTGTCTAAAGAAGTTAATTTTTAGATTCACCAAATTACAAGTGAGAAGAGATACTATTTTCAGTAATGGTTGATGCGAATATTGGGCAAGGGAAAGATCTAGAACGTTGCAAGCCGAGGAGTTGAGAGAATGAGGTGTCTAGATTTAGGTGGATGCAACCAAGAGACGACCATAATCAACCTAGCAGATGAGACGACAAAAATCTACACAGCAGTTGAGACGACCATAATCATCATAGCAGTTGAGACAACTAAAATCTACACAGCAGTTGAGACAACTAAAATCTACATAGCAGTTGAGACGACCACAATCTCATTTAGATTGGAGAAAGGGCCGAGGAACTCAGTAATGTGGGATTGGATTCAAATTGAAACAATTAATCCAATCACACACAAGGTCTCAAATCCTCGGTCCAAGAGAATTGGCTCTCTTCATTGAAGCGATAGGAAATTAGCTTAATCTCCCTGAGTCGGTAATTTGACTCAGTGAGAGATAATGCATGAATACTTAGATTCAGCGGGAATTATATCAAGTTGAAGCGACAAGAAAGCTTTCAGCCCTAGCAGACTAAATGCCAGAAATGATGAAGCTAATACTATTTGATTGATAATAGAATACCTAAAAATTCTACACCAACAAAATATGTAAAGGAAGAATGAGCCCAGGAGTAATTTGCCAAGAGCTATCTGGAGAACTATTCAGATGCATTTCAAATATGGGATGATTGTGCTCTAAATAATCCAATTAGAAGATTATTATTGCAGGTGATCATAAGTTAAAGCATCCAGTAATTGAAGAATATCAAACTGGGCTTTAAACGGATAAAGCTGAATTATGCCCATGCCAGTTGTAGACATAAACTAGACGGTCAAATATTGGGTGGAATAGACTTCTGGAAGAGAAGGCCATATCGCTCTCATTCCATTATATTCATAGAAGTAGGAGCGGAAGAGGAGAATAGGTAAGGCTACAGTTAAGAGGAACAATGCTTAGACTACAGTTCAGAGGAATAAAGATGAGGCTCAGTTAAGGAAGTAGAGGCTACAGTTCAGGAAGTAGAGGCTCCACTTAGAGAAGAACAAAGATTAGGCCACAGTTCCATACATAACACATTCCAAAGTTACTACTTCCCTAGTTCACTTATATCCAGCTCCATTCCTACTTCTCAAATTCTACCCTTGTTTTTCGCATTCATTGTCTTCATTATCATTACTACCAGCCAGAGCCACCAAAGCCCGGGCCACCAAAGCCAGCACCGCCACTACCTCCAAAGCCGGGCCCTCCACTTCCCCCGAATCCAGGACCACCAGGACCCCCAAACCCAGGGAGACGCACATTTCCAGGCAACCCGGCCCCTAGTGCATCCAAATTGTCCTCGCCGTAGGGATCGTCAAAGCGCGCCCCGGGAGGAACTCCAAGGCGAGAGGTGTTGCCTCCACCGCCACGGCCCCCAAACAACGGGTGGTTGGCCGTGGGGTGCATGCCGCCCTCGCCCGAGCCCAAGGGGTCAATATAGGGTTTCATCTCGGGATGCTTGGGCAAACCTGGCGGGTTCAAGTCGCCGTCTCCAATGGAGGGCAAGAAACCGCTAGGACGAGGACCCGCGCTAGCGCCAGCGCGGATCTCGAGTTCGTCCTCAAACTCCGGCATGTCAGCGGGCCGCGAGCGTGACGAGGAAGAAGACACCAAGGGATCAGCAGTACCACCACTAGTCCCACCAGTTCCAGTAGCAATATCCCTAGGCATGCGGTCGGCCTCGTTGGTGTGGGGATCGGGGGTCTTGGCCGGTGGCGTGGGCTCGCCCTTGTCTGTAGGTTCAAACAACCGCTTCAAGTCGTCCCCCGTGCCAGGGGAGGCGCGAACATGGCGGTTGAAGGCCTGGATCAAGTCGTTGGAGAGATTGATCTCGGAAATGGGGAATTGGATGTCGTGGTCGACGATGCTGTGGGCACTCCAGTCGACACTGACAGACGCCACGGTCTTGGGGTCGCCGTGCACCCAGTTGATGGCCATCAACTGGGGCGCCAATTGGGCCACGCTCATGGAGAGCAACTGCGACTCGCCGTCGGCCCAGGAGTACTGGGCCAAGAGCGGCGACTCTGCCACGAGAGTGTGGTGGAATTGCAGGCACGTAGGACAGAGCGAGCCCACGTAGTTGAGTGCCAAGTGCACCGTGAGCTGGAGGTGGTTGTCAATCATGATGAGCTAGGAGGAACGGTGGTGTCAGCCAGTGATGGGTCTGTATATGTAGTGCACGTGCACCATCACGCGACTTCAGGTTGCTGAGGTCAACGTCATCAGATCACTCCCCCAAGCCTCGATGAAAGATGGAGGATATGGCCCTAAAGAGGGAATGGTCCAGAAGAAGAAGAATGAGAGGAACCTAACCCAGCTACCTTTCAACGCATCAATTGATACTTCTAGCCTCGTCCTCCGCTTCTGCACCCGCCACTTATTGCCGTGCATTGATCCATATTGCCATGTCAATTCTCACTAATGGGTCCAATTCTATGCTCACTAATTGATTGCAGTCCTCCCATGCCTCATAGTCTAATCCAATTAACTACCCACCCTACAATCGTCCAACCCCTATTCATATTCTCCGTCCCTCTGTCTTCCATCCTCCTTCTCTCTACTCCAATCCCTTTCATCCCTCTCTTTCCAGCTTCTTCCTCATCTTCTTCCTCTTCTTCTTCCTTTGCTTCATCTCCATCTTGCCTCATCTGTCACTCTTAGTGGATCTATTGTACCCTTTGTGCTCCAGCTTTGTCGCACTATCCTCCCTCGCTCCAACACCGGCATTGTGGCACCAACTCTCCATTTCTCACTAATTCGCCCGCACTAATCCTCCACATTGCTCCTGCACTCGCCCTACATTTCTCTCCATTCTCCATTCTCCCTCTATCCTCTCCTTCCGCCTTATCGTGCGACCAACGTTTTTTTCTCCAAATCAACTCTATCCAACACTTTTATCTGGCTTCTTCCCCATCACCTCCTCCCCCCTGTGCCCCGGCCCCTCATAGCCGGACTTCCCCCTCCATCTCACCTCCCCCGTCTTCCCATCCCCACCACTTCCGCCCTTTTCCCATGACTACCACCGTCCCTTTGATCTACTCCTTCACCGAGTTTGCAGGAGTGGCCGACGCCGTGGCCGACCACGTCATCTCGGCCCAGAACCTCGCCTTGTACAACACCCTCGACGCCGACCAGATCCACACCCTCCGTGAACTGCAGCGCCCCCTGTTGGCCTCCACCGACAGCTCTGTGTCGGTGTTATCGCCCTCGCCCAGCCGGTTGTTGGCGTCGCCAACCCCCGGCGCCAACGGCAAGCTCAAGAAGGAGAAGAAGAAAAAGGCCGAGGTGCGGTTCAAGATCGCCATCTCCGGCGGATCGTTGATCAAGATCTTGCACCAGGGCCTCTTGGCCCGCCAGGACAGCATCGAGTGGGACAAGTGGGACGTGTACTTTGCCGACGAGCGGTTGGTGCCGTTCTCGTCGCCCGACTCCAACTACGGCCAGGCCAAGCGCGAGCTCTTCGACCTCATTGCCGGCGACAAGAAGCCCCGCGTGTTCCACATCGACGAGGCGCTCATCTCCGACCCCCAGGAGTGCGCCGACCACTACGAGAAGGTGTTGGTATCCAACTTCGCCAAGAAGGACTCGGTCAAGTTGCCCATGTTCGACTTGTTCTTCTTGGGCTGCGCGCCCGACGGCCACATCGCCTCGCTCTTCCCCAACCACGGCGAGCAGTTGAGAGAGAAGTTGGCCTGGTGCATGCCCGTGTCCAAGGCGCCCTCCGGGCCCCCCGAAAGAATCACCCTCTCCATCCCCGTCATCTGCCACGCTTCCAGAGTCACCTTCGTGGTCGAGGGCTTGACCAAGGCCCCCATCATGCGCACCATCATGGAACGCCCCGAGAAGGGCTTGCCCAGCTCCATAGTCAACGAGGGCGCCGCCGGCAAGGTCACCTGGTTCGTGGACGAGGACGCCTTGAAGGACTGCTACGACGTGACCAAGAAGAAGTATAAGTACTTGTCGTTCGACGGACCCAAGGACAATTGACCAGACCACAAGAAGACCGATTTTGTCTCCGACGCCTCCATCTAATTCCTCCACTTCATCATCCTTCCGCACACGACGACAATGATTCTTGAAATTGAAATTTGATATTTGATATTGCTCCGACGCCATTCCCTCTAAAGGCTCCCCGTCCATACACGTTTGCGTTTCTGTTACTTTAATGATCATACAATATATATTTTTATCACACGCCAACCGTAGAACGGAAATATCACGATCTAAACACTCAAATGGTTTTGGAATATTCCATCCATGTAAGAAAAGTTCCTACAAGGATCAGAACGAATCTTGTAGAGTTCCATCTTTAATTCCAGTAGATTATCCATCCTGGTTCTTTGAATCGCTACAGAGCCTTTTCAATCCAGTCAATTCAGCTCTTAAATTTCCATATCAGCTTTTCATTCCATTTATTCAACTTCTTATCAAGTTCTTCTTTTATGCCGACTTTTCAATATACTCGGCTGGAGCCTTTTCCGCCCACTCGGTCCACGAGCCATCGTACACACGGACAGGCACATCCAAGCCAATCACCTGGTTGATGGCAAACTTCAAAATCACGGCAGTGACTCCAGATCCACACAGCACAATAATTCCTTTCTTGCTTCCCAAAAATTCAGAATTGGAGAGATCCAAGCCAAACTCAGTCTCAAACACCTGCAACAACTCCTCCTTGGTCTTGAATGTTCCTTCTGGAGTGAGGACCTTGCCCATTGGCAAGGACAAACCACCAGGAATATGGCCCGAACTCAAGCCAGGTCTGGGTTCGGGCGCTTCTCCGGTGTACCGTTCCTTGGAACGGGCATCAAAGGCGAAGTACTGCTCGGCCAACTGATGAGACTTGACCAAATCCAAGAGCTCTTCGAATTCGATTACCTGGTTCTTGTAGTTCTGCTTGAACTGCTCCTCACTAATGGTGAAGTAGGAGTCGGAAGAGTCCACCTCCTTGGCAGCCGAGGTGTCAATTGGGTACTCACCGCCTTTGTAGCTTGAGTAGCTGTCCAATAAGAACACCTTGGGGTGGCCAAAGAGGGAAAAGGTCCAAGCTGCCCTGGGGCTGGAAAAGATGCCTGATTTATCGTAGAACACCAAGTTATCAGTAGGGGAAAGGCCCAATTTCTTGGCTGTGGCAATGAAATCCTCATAAGTGGGAAGCATGTGGGGATACTTGCTTCCTGGTAAGGAATTGGCGTCCAAGTCGTAGAATCTGGCGTCTTCAATCCGCTCCTTTTCGTATTCGATTCTACCATCTTTGGGGTTATTGGGCATGAACCAGGTGGCATCAATGGGCACCACTTTAGCATCACGACTGGCACTACGGAGGGCCCGGTACGCAGTAGGAGTGATAGTGGCTAAGAAGGTTTTGGTGGACATTGATAAAAAGACGGTAGTCTAGTTATTCTTCTTCTACTTCTTAGTCTAATAACCACAGTTTATCACGTGGGGTGTTGAATCGGATCAAGTTGCAGCAGACAAATCGGGCGGACATATCCGCCAAGAATTGGCCTGCAGAATGCGCAGGGCAGGCTTCAGAGAACAATGTGGCTACAATACTATCAATTTGAGCCCAAAACCGGCCGATTTGAGAATCCGATAACCCCAGAGTAAAACTGGTATTCATTAAATAGAGATATTTAGGATAGAAAGAATTGATTGGTCATGGACTAGATTCAATAGAGAAGATTTAAAGGAGAAAGAGTTAAGGGAATGGAGTATATGGAGTTATTTGCCATGGTGAGAAATCAGCCTCTATATAATACAAGGTGAGCAAATAATAAGGAATGGAGTAAAAACCTTTGATTGGCTAAGCCTGGAAAATGTCCAATTATCTGATTCGTGCTGATCAATTCTAAATGAAATATTTTGAAACATTGCAGTCTCTTGTTTAATTTTGCATCAATAAAATTGAGATGTTCTCACTTTACTACACCTTTGATAACTCTTAGATTAAAATACATATGATAGATAATAGTGTCATTAAGATTTCCCAGTACAACTCATTAGCTAGATATTTTGGTAACGGACTATCAAGTACAGTTTGTGAATTACTCAGATTTGGCCTCATTGGACTCAGTCTCCTGTTCTGGCTTGACCATGGTGGCCGAAAAACGGGCAGTGTCGGCCTTCATGAATTCTCTCAAGGCCATAGTGGCGTACGAACTGACTCCCAATTGCATCTTCAACACAATGGCGAGCTTGGTTCCAGCTTCATCTGAAGAGATTATCCGGACTGGCTCTTCCACACCTTGTTTCTTTTCTCTCAAAACCTCCAAGTCGGTCTTGACCAAAGGAACATCGTCTCCAGAGTATCTGACCAAGTCGTAGTGGAGATTTCCAGGCTTGGACATCAAGTTTCTGTAGGAGCCCTTCAAAGAGAACTGACTCACTCTTCTGGTCATTTGGAAAGGGTCCAAGCCGTCCTTCGCCATGACGTCGACGTACACTTGCTTCAACACCTCGTTTGCTGGATATTCAACCTTGTAGCCTGGACCTGGGAGAACAACATCATAAATACTATATTTGCCAGATTCGATGTCTTCCTTGGTCAAAACCTTGACCTTGGTGTCCCTAGAAACTGCAATGTCCTCTTCGAAGTCCTCATCTCTTTCAATTGGGGTCTCATCTACCACCAAGTCACCTTCTTGCAATTCCAATCCAAAAAGCTCAAATCTCTTGGTAGCGACCATGTTCCAGACGTACGACTGGTAGGCATGGGCATACATGATTCTCAAATTCTTGGGAATGGCCATGATGGCCTTGAAGCACGATTGGGAGCTGTATTGTTCATTGTCATCAAGTGCTTCCTTTTCCAAAACCTTCAAGATAGAGGTCTCAGCAGAGAATCTATGAGGCATTTTCTTCAAGGTCAAGCTTGGATTCGAGGTCTCTGCCCAAATTCTTCTGGCCTCAATCGAATCTGGAGCAACCACCTCTTGTTCAGATAAGATCAAATCCACCACGCTCTTCCAGTCCTCCTTAAGAACACGGATACCAAGCTCATGAGTGGAAATGGAGAATGAGCCGAATCTCTGCATTCCGTAGTAGTTGATAAATCCTTTTTCTTTCAACGAAGTGAAGCATTCTTCCACAACTTCTTCAATTTTGTCAGTAGGACGAATGGACTGAACATCTCTGATGGTAATGAGAAATTCGTTACCGTTCAAGTCACCCAAACCCAATGGAGTGTCTTCGTATGTGAATCCGCCCAAAATCGAGCCTTTCAAGGCCTTGTTGAGCGAGTTGATTCTCACCACCTTTCCTCTGTGGATACTGAATCGTTGACACGTAACACCTCTTCTGTCCTTGGTACCTGCAAAATTGATGTTCTTGGGTGGGAATCTCAAGAACTTGGAAATGGTGGAAGCCACTTCCATGGTTTCTCTGTTCTCCTTGTAGACAGTGCAGTGCAAGTACTTTTTGAAAGGTCCCAAACCGTAGTTGATAACTCCGTTTTCATCAACATGGTGCATGCTTTCTTGTGGATGGGTGCTACCTCTTCCTTGTCCCTTTCCCTTCTTGGCAATGGCGATTTTGAAAGTGTTTTCTGCTGAGGTGATGGTTTCCAACAGACCCTGGAACGCAGCTCTGATGAGCTGGTGCAACTTAGTTCTCTCAGATTTGTCGTCAAAAACGGTAGTGGTGGTCATATTGTTGCCGGTAGTAAACAATTCTTCAATTTGGGCCAATTCTGTGGCAGTAATGAGCGCCAAAAGCTCGGTACGGTGCTCATCGGACAAGACGTATTTTGGCTTAGCTTCTTCTTCGGCCTTCTTGGCTTCTTCGGCAGCTTTTTTGTTATTTTTCCACTCTTCAAGCTGTTCGGGAGTCATGTCCTTAGTTTCTTCATTTTCTTTCTGTCTCTGTTCCGCAATACGTTCCTTCTTGGACTTGCCCAAGTCGAGGCCTTCATCCAACAAATGGATGACTTTTCCATCCAAGTCGATCTCATTGACCTGGAAATCCGAGTAGAGCTGCTTTATGCTTCCAATGAAGCCTCCGTCGGAACGGTTGCTCTCATTGATATAGGCAGTAATACCAACTTGGCACTCTTGGACAACTTTCGAGGCTCTTTCGTCTTGTTGCAATTTGATCTTCTTAGAAGACTCGTCAGAAGCCGCCTCGAGCGGTCTTTTGGGAATATTGGAAGACATCACGTTCTTTCGAGCAAGAAAGCACCTTGTTATTGTTCGAAGGATCCGAATTGTGTAGGATACTTGGTACAAGATGGATTGTGGGTGAAAAGTCAGGATGCGCATGCAGGATGGGATGAGATGACAGGAAGAGAGGAGGAAAAGAAGAAGAATTAATTGTGATGACCGGAGTTCGAGTATGTAGGAAGTGTGAAGCGCATACGGTCTTAATGGAAAGTTGTTGTCCTAGGTATCAACATTGAACAAAGTGGAAGCCAATGAAATGTATACAGATTTTGGGGACATTCATGTTATGGTAGTTGAAAAATTACTCTGAAACCAGATAAATAATAAACGAAGGAGAAGAGAAGCGAGGGGATATAGTTTCTGGTAGGAATTGGGTGTTCAATCTACTTATTTGGTTCATTTAGCGTAAATTTTGGGCTCTTCTGAGAATTAAGAAGACCAGACAAAACCTATCATTACCCGGTTGGTAACCACAAAATCCCAGAGTCAGTCACCAAATTATCAACAATAGAGGTAAGATCTGTTTGGACTTTGTATTTATCTAAATAATATGACCTCCTATGCCTATATTGAATTTTCCCTATATATTTTACATTTGTGTTGGCTGCGAAATTGTACCAATTGCTATGTTTAATACCACTGGCGTCGACTCCCGGAAAATCCCCTTTCCATTTGTCCCCACTAATCGTTCAGACAAGACTTACCTAAGCTCTTCCTCGGGATATTATAATCGTAAAGCATTGAAGAACGATAGAGGGCTAAGAAAATTGCTACAAGCGTGTACTAGATCGATATGGATGGGAGGAGACAGTAGCTACAAAAGACCCAATTTGCACAAATATTTCACTGTGGATGAACGAATCAGTGGAGAGAAACGACTTCGACTGCTTGATATCAAAGATTTCTATCTAAACAGTCAAACAGTTACTTCTTTGCGAGCAGACTTTGCTATTGAAGATAATCGAAGAATTTTGAAACTCACTGGTCTATCCCCCGAGTTCGGAATAAGTAATGTGCTTTCGCAAGTATGTGGAGGACCTTTGGAGCAAGTGGTAATTCCAACAAAGCCAACGGACGAGTTGGAGATCCGGTTCATCTATTCACACAATGCCCGACAATTTCATAAGTATTGTGCCGAAACGGGATTATTTCTAGTGGAAGGAAAGAAAATCAATGCCGAATGGATTCCTTGTACATTTAATAACGAAATGGCCCAAATTAACCGACTACCTACCAATATCATGATGGAAATCGTGCATAATGGAGCCAGACGAGGTCTTATATTCTCCAAACCGGTTCCTGACAAGGAGACACGGAAAGGCAAGAGTTTATTCTATCCTGACGCTGTACAGCACTATTCAAAAGATTTTGATGCAGCCGGATTTCGAAAGGAGTTATCTCTTTACGGCGATATAGTTTACTTTGGACCCATGGTATCTACAAAATTGTGTTTTACAGTCCAATTTGCAGATATTAGATCTGCCATAAGTGTGAAGCGGGACTTCAATAGGAAGGGAAGTTTGGGCACACGCTATGGGGCCTGGTCAGTGTGGTATGCTAAGGATATCACAGACCGGGCATGTATGTCAAATTGAAGAAACTAATATTATCGAATATTGGTGAAAGAGTCACAGGAACGACGTCAGTGGAGATTGTAAATGCACAATTAGAAAAATCCCATATATCGATAGGCCCGACCGCTTTTTTAGTTTAAAGTAAATACATCTAATATAGATAAAAAACCAAATGAATGCCTTTATTAAAAGTACTTCATTTGTGAGGCTTGAGCTAGGATGTCAAGAATGAGTAGAATAAATCAGATCAATTCGAAGGAAACGACCAAAACAAATATAAATATATATTACATTACTGAGACATACAGTCGATAAGAGAAACAATTAGTATTATTCAGGAGAATTCTCTTCATTATACTCAGTCCCTGTGTATTCTTATAGTGCGCTATGATCATTCAGTCCCTGTGTATTCTTATAGTGCGCTTTTGGTACATTCTGTGATGTCGCACTTTTACACTATGCATTTGATCTATCTATTTTTCATGTCTTAGAAAACAACTCCACTTCAAACACACACTTCCCTCCCTTCAATTACCCTCAAAATACACCACCATATTGAAACCATCGTCTAGAATCCCCTCCAACTTTTAAAACGCCATAAACCTCCAAATTGACCCCAATTAACCCCCCAAGCCAATTCCATCCAAGCCTGCATAATGCACTAGCACCTATTACTTTCCCTATCTAGTACACAAATAATAACACAAAACACCGGGCTAGTCTAAGTTTACATCTGGTTCTTTCGTTTCCCTCCAACCCATATCGATGTCTTTACCTCAAAGAACCCCCATGCGATCCCGGTCTTCCTTAGGCACCTTTTCTGGCCCCAGTTCCTCGGTCCAGTCCAGCCCAATGCAGCCCAAACCTCGGCTCAACATGCCAGACTTGAGAAGACCTCCATCACGTTCGGTTCGGCCCAGTTCGCCCAAAGTGCCCCCAAACAGATCCAGACCCAGCTCGGCCATGGCCCACTTTGGCAGCCGTCCTTCAACTCCCTCGATGTTGTCCCGTCCAGAGCCCTATACCGGCACTATCTCGGTATCTATCAGACCCAATCCATACAGTGTGGACCCTACCCAGGCCAGTCCCTGGGAAGTATCCTCGGCAGCTTCCACCATCACCAATTCGGCTGACCAGGCCTCGTTCAGCTTCGACCACGTCTTCTCGCCCGACACCTCATTGTCCAACAGCGAAGTGTACCACAAGTCGTGTTCCACCATCGTCAACAAGTTCCTCCGTGAAGGCTTCAACGGCACGGTTTTTGCCTACGGCATGACGGGATCGGGCAAGACGTTCTCCATGCGGGGCTCCGACCACGACCCTGGCTTCGTGCCCTTGGCCGTGGACGCCATTTTCAGCAAGATCGAGTCCGATTCCATGAACATGGAGCACCACATCCAGATGAGCTACTTGGAGATCTACAACGAGAAAATCATCGACTTGCTCCAGCCGTCGGTCACGCAGACCGACTTGAAAATCAGAGACGATCCCATCTACGGCACCAAGATCGTGGGCATCTCCACTCCCACCATCTCGTCCAAGCAGCAGCTCTTGCTGCTTATCGCCAAGGGCGACAACAATAGAAAGACCAGCGCCACCGACTTCAACACGCGCTCCTCCAGGTCCCACTCCATTCTCCAGATCAAGTTGAAAACCATCAATTTGGGCAACAGCAACGAGATGAACTCCACGCTTTCCTTGTGCGATTTGGCCGGTTCCGAAAGAGCGGTTTCGAGCTTGGAAAGAAGAAAGGAAGGCTCCTTCATCAATAAGTCGTTGCTTGCGTTGTCGACCGTGATTAATAAATTATCCATGGCTTCTTCCATGGGCAGCAATGGGGCCGATCACATTCCCTACAGAGACTCCAAGCTCACCCGGTTGCTCCAGCCTGCGTTGTCGGGCTCCTCGTTGATTCTGATCTTGTGTACCATTCACATTGGTTCGCCCTTGTCGTCCAACCAGCAGTTCACTTCTGAAACCTACAACACGTTGAGATTCGCTGCCCGTGCCAAGGACATCGTCATGAGCGTCCAACTGAACAAGTCTTCGAGCTTTGGCAACCCCGAGGCGCTCAAGATTATCGAGGATTTGAAGAAGACCATTGAGAACCAAAAGGGCGAGATATTAATGTTGAAGATGAATGGAATTCAATCCACAAGCAATGGCAATGTTACAGGAGCTTCTACAGAAGCTTCCATGCACCAGAACTTGAGAATAGCCCAGCTCGAAGCCGAGAATAAGGTGTTGAACGAGAAGCTTGAACATTTTACCCGGTTGACCGATTTACAAAAGACTGAAACTGTGATTTTGAGGAATGATTCGTTGAACGATATTTTGGGCTCGGGGTCCGACACCCTGCAGTTGATGGTTGCGAATTTGGAGGACTTCTACAAGAGGGTTAATTATGAGATGGAAGAGCAGAAATCGTATATCAGCCATCTTGAGAAAGTGGTACAAACCAGCCAACAGCAGTTGTCGTTGATCGAGAACAACCCCCAAACCCAGCCGCAGAAGAGGTCAGAAGAGCACATAACCGAAAAGCAGTACGAAGAATTGCTCAAAGAACAAGAAGAGGAGATTATCCAATTGAAGGAGTTGCTCAAGGATAAGGACCATTTGATCAAGAGCTTGACCAAAACCACCAAGTTGAGGCGGTTAGTAGACTCGAATGCCGTGAATTCGCAACACTTTGATCTTGAGGGCAAGAAACCACTTGACATAATGGCCAATGCCGAAGATAAAGAGAACAATGTTCTAAGACTGTTCAAGACGACACCCAGAGCACCTTTGGATATGGAAATGGAATCTACTGTTAAGTACGTGTAAATTAGGTTATAGAAATGTATGAGTAAGGGAAATAGAAAGTTAGTAGGAACAAGGGGATGAAGGAATGAAGATAGTGTTCAGTTGGTATTATTCACATTTTTCAAAGATAAAAGGCTTCACATTCACTCGATCTTCACAAGATTCATAATCAGAAAAATGGTCAAACATGAAACCAGTTTATAAAAATTAGCCAAAGTGGAGCAATCCCCTATTATCAGATCAATTGGATGGAAGCAATTACTCGTATTACTATATGGCTATAGTACTTAGATTTTACAAGAGTAGGTCTTGATCCAATAAGTAATTTCGTTTGCACCAGTTGCATTATTGAACATCTCCAATCTGAAGTAGAAGAATTGACTCCACAAAGCCACTAATAAGTAGAGAAACCCCGAAATACTCCCCGAGCTCCGAAGATATGAAAAAAGATACATATAGAAAAATCCAATTATCAACAATAAATATATTCATACAGATACTCCCATTTCCATACAGTCTTCACCCTCATCAATCTGAACTTACATGGAACTCTTTCTAACCCAACTATTCAATTCCAACTACATGGATCTTTATCAACCAACTATTCAATTCCAACTAACTTGGATCTCTATCTAACCAACTATTCAATTCCAACTAACTTGGATCTCTATCTAACCAACTATTCAATTCCAACTAACTTGGATCTCTATCTAACCAACTATTCAATTCCAACTAAATGGATCTCTATCTAACCAACTATTCAATTCCAACTACATGGATCTTTATCAACCAACTATTCAATTCCAACTAACTATTCAATTCCAACTACATGGATCTTTATCAACCAACTATTCAATTCCAACTAAATGGATCTCTATCTAACCAACTATTCAATTTCAACTAAATGGATCTCTATCTAACCAACTATTCAATTTGAATTTACATGGATCTCTATCTAACCCAACTATTCAATTTCAACTAAATGGATCTCTATCAACCAACTATTCAATTCCAACTAAATGGATCTCTATCAACCAACTATTCAATTCCAACTTACATACTAATCCATTTATTCCGTTCTGTCTGTTTCTCCACAGAATAATGGCCCAAAGGAGTACTTCGCTCTCGGCGTATGAAAATATCGAACAATAGCACAAATCACTTCTGTGCATCTGATAACTCCACACTGATAGAATTAAGAGAATTCTCACCACAGATAACTCCCACTCTATACACACAGTACGTACCATTACCATTACCATTACCCATAACCATTACCCATGACACACCACTTCAACATTCCTCTAACCCTCCCTCCCTCCATCTTCTTCGTATCTTCGTATCTTCTTATTTTCTTACTAATCTCTGCCCCACTCTGTGTATTGATGCCGTGTCATCGCCGGTATGATGATCCCGTTATCGCTTATGCCACAAAGCGCATACTTCCATGCCTATCCCGGGGTAACTACAGTGGTTCCAGAAACCTGAAATCAGGCCTATTTCTCTGCAATTGTTCGGCAAGAAATGCTGGGCACAAGATGGTCCTCCATTATCCTGTCAGTTTCAGAAGAATGGAGGTGCAGTTTTCACCGAGTTGACTTGGATTGCATTCGCCGTTCCATGACCCTTGTAGACTTCTCGGGTTGCCGACTGCGCCTTTGGCATTGCCAATCTTTATCACCACTTGGGAATGCGTGATTAATTTCAGTTAAAGGCAGCGGATTCCCATGAGTATTGACCACTTGTTATACGAGAAGATATATAGGCAGTTCCATCACCTTCCAAGAGAAACATTCTTAGGATAATTCAAAGGTATTAAAGCAACAGTCTCCTTCTCCTGATTTTGCCGTGTTGTGACTCCTGGCCTTGTGACTTCCAATCAGGCGCCCTAGTGATTTCCTTGGTGACATCATTATTGACAACTTTAGCAACATCGTTAGCAACATCTTTGGCGACTTCCTTAGTGACTTTCTTTCCTACAGACTTTCCTTTCTTCTTGTGTTCCCGGCTCACTCTCATTTTCAGCCCTACTTCTCAGCCTTGCTGCCTTGAGACTTATCAGATTTCATCGCTTTTGTCTGCTCCGCGTTAGATCCTCATTCTAAATTGCATCTATTCCTTCGATTCCAAATCATCATTCCTTACGTTGGTTAGCCAACTCATCCCTAAACACATTCATCTGCCCTATCGCTTGTTTCACCAATCAATAATCTCCCCATTCAGTCTCTTATCATGGGCTTATTCGGCAAATCAAGATCCAAATCAGAGTCCTCCTCCTCGAGACCTTCAAATCCTTTCACCAACTCTAGAAATGGACCCTCTACAGAATCCAGACGCAGCAGTGATCCTCGAACTGCTCCTACTGACCCCGTGATCCCCTCCACCTCATCTAGTGTGTACTCCTCTTCTTCCAGTGTCTATTCCAATGAAACCAGCTTTGAAGACGATTATGACCTCTCTTCACAGCTCTCTCCAGCCCAATCGGTGGCCCTTTCGGAATCCGAGACAGTGATCGTGCCAAGAGTGGACCAGAACGAACTCCAACCCACGTATCAGGACAACTTGACCCAATACTTTCCCTTCATGTTGAGAAAAGCCAGACTACAAGAATTACGCCAGAATTACAGCCTATCGCTGAGACCACTCCGAACGCAGCCCCACTACGTGGTTCAGGAAGACGACGACGACGCTGCCACCATCAACGAGGCCCTGGATCACCCCCAATACACCTCCATCATGCAGCGGTCGCTTTTGGCCTACAACACCAAGCTCGAATTGGTGGTGGTCGAGGAATTGATGAAGAATTCGTGTTACATCTTTCCCTCATCCGCCTCGTTCGAGACCTTCAGACAATATCGCAACAACAACTCCAACAAGACTCTGGCCGTGGTCTATGACGAGACAGAGGGGGTCTACCACCGTGTGGCTCAATCCAAGGTTGCCCTGATGAAAAACTGCATCCCCGACACCAGATCACACATCGTCAGCCCCGAACTTAAGGCCAATGGTGTTGGAATGCCCCTCTTGAGGATGGTGGTGCCTTTCTTAGCCATCCGTAAAAGCACTCCTTATCTCACATTCAAAAAATACAGGGAGTGCCCTACCAGTCCCAGTGTTACACAGGCTAACGACGTCGAGGACTCCTATGAGTCGTACACTTATTGCACGGTGCAAACCAAATTCATGCACAAGGTCCGTCGGTTTATTTTCCTGTTCTATGATGACAAGGGAAACGTCACCCACAAAATCCTCTTGTTCCTGAACCTTGAAAAGCCCTTCAGTGACTTCAACTATAAAGGCACACGATTCAGAATCACTGGCACGTCAATCCTCAGTTCGTTTGCGTCCACAGCTCCTCCACATTTTAAGCTCTTGATCGTGGATAAGAATATGCCATCCATGTGCGATGATATAATCGAGAAAGAAGATGGCTTTGTTCTGAAAATGATGAAAAGAAGAACCAGCGACGGAGAACAAAGTCAGCCCGAACAATCATCCCACGATGTTGATCCTGTCGATTTAATAAACCCTTGTCCTAGTCCATCCAATGGCGTCATGGCCGATAATGAGCCTACCATGTTCCTTCAAAATAGTTTGGCCAAGCATATAAGTAACGATCTTCCACCATTTGGAACGTTCAAGGAAAAGAGCAGTCGTATGAGTGCATTGGTCCCCAAAAAGTTCTCCGAAACTGGAACAATTGAAATATACCAGGAATGTGCCAATTCTTCTGTGAATTTGGATAGCACTTTATCTTTGAATGAAGATGCATTGGTATTGACTTGCGTTATTGCTACCATGAGAGAGGTGAGTTTGCGGAATATGGCAAAGACTGCTAAAAGGGGCCACCGAAACTTGACCCTGATGACTGGTATGACCGTGATGGGTGGAGCCCCACACGGATTAGCTGGAGGATTTTAAGAATTGATTTTAATAATGCTAGATGTGGAGCAAAATAAGTCCATCGGGGATGGTTATAATATAACACTGTATTTTTTAGAGGCATGATTCACAAGTAGTTAGAAATGAAAAGAATAATGAATGATTGTCCGAATTGAAATTTTTCGTAAAGTTTATCTAGGGTGATCAACACCAGGAATTGTAATTTTTTTCGAGTTTGAGAGTTTTGGTTGAGATTATTTTATGGTCTACTGATTGGAATTAAAGTTGAAGTTGATGATGGTGATACCGAATTGATTCTGGAATCAAATTGTATGAATGTGGTGGCAATTCCATCTTAATGACAATGACAGATCTACAATGATAATTCTGAGGATTGGAGGATTGATATCTTTACAATGATTGATACATGGATTTACGGACTGGACGTTACACGTGAGGAATTTTTTAACTATGATGCTGATTCATGGATGGTTATGTTTAATAACGTTCGGGAGATCTGGATCTTTCTCTTGCTCTATTGGGGGATCTGGATGGGGATCTGGAGTATTTTCCTCTTCCGAAATCGCGACCTTCACGGTCCTCACGATTATCTTCGTGGTTTGGCTTTGGTTCACGGTCACGGTCATCGGGACCGTACTTGTCATCTCTTGGATCATATGCTGGTTCGCCGTCATGGCCACGGTCACCTCTGTAGTCGTAATCTCTTCCTTCGGGTCCACGTTCGCCACCGAAGTCTCTTTCTCCGTACTCATCTCTGCCACCTTCGTAGCCTCTGCCACCTTCGTAACCCCCTCTGTAGCTACCTCTTCTGTAACCTCCTCTGCCACCTTCGTAGCCACCTCTTCCGCCTTCATATCCTCTGGCGTATCCACCGTAGCCACCTCTGCCGTAGCTTCCGTAGCCGCCTCTTCCGCCTTCGTAGCCACCTCTTCCACCTTCGTAGCCACCTCTTCCTTCATATCCACCACTTCCTTCGTATCCACCTCTACCTCCTTCGTAGCCGTAGCCACCTCTGGGGGCGTAGCCGTATCCGCCTCTAGGAGCATAGCCATAGCCGCCTCTGCCTCTAGAGCCGTAGCCGTAGCCACCTCTTCCACGGAAGGAGCCTCTTCTCGTGCTGTATGGGTCGGATCTGGCGATCTGGACGACCAAGCCGCCCTTCAAGGAGCAGGGGAGTGTCTTTCCATCTAACTCCAAAGCTTTTTCACAGCTTTCGTAGTCCTTGTATTCAACGAAAGCATACTTTTCTCCGTCATCGGTTCTGGGGGGAGGAATGTCTAATCTGACAAGTTGACCGTATCTAAAAGTTAGTATTGGATCAAGGGTAAGCCAACGTCCACCAATTGCAACAGCACAGTACAGTACGAGGGACAACAGCACTTGGACAGTACCAGGAAAATGAGATCAGTGAAAAGTCAGCAGCATGAAAAAACGAAGGGAATATGAGGAATAAACTGAAGAATAGGAGGAGAATAGTGAAAGTATGATGGTAGGATAGCCACCACGAATATGAACTGTACGAACTGAATGACTATGGTTGTGAAAACTGCATGACTTTAGACTCTGTCCAACTGTACGACGGAACGACATACGAATGGTACGATCTGCACCCTAGCCAACAGTACGACTCGGCACAGCCATCTTTCAACAGCACCAACATTTCACAGTCAACATTTCACAGGACATAATCACAGTACTCCCAACACTATCATGTTATTTCACAATTTGATTCACACTATCACAGTATTCCATTCATGACTCCACTCTTGATTGAATGTCTTGTGAAAACAAACTATCGACAAGGGACACCACCAATTGGCGATTATACCCAACTGCAAGCAGCCAAACACTTTCATAGAATCACACACACTGTAGAAACCGGATCTGGGATCAATTGGGTGGAAATAGCCACTGTAACTCTGTAATGTTGTCTCCTTCAAAGACATTCAATTCTGGAGTCGGTGGCGAAAGAAAAGGACAGGGACAGTTGGCGATGGAGGCGTAGTTCAAAAAAGAAAACGATACATACTTTTCGAAGTCGGGAGCAAGGTCTGCGGCCTTGGACTCCCTGGTGAAGCCCGTGACGTAAAGGGTGTTCTTAGGCATGATGGAGAGGAGGAGGAGGGAGCAGATTTGCCGACATGAAGTGGACAACGTCACGTGAAGGGACGGTGGACGCACGAATATGGATCACGTGACCGCACCCGCGCACGACCTCGTCGGCTCTGGGTCGCGCACGACGCGGACCTCCGGCCCCCCACACCCCACTGGCCACGAGCCCCGCCCCTGCCCAACATTTTTATTCAACATTTGCCCGCCTGCCACCACTTCCTGCCTAGGCCCGTCCTGCAGACAGCCCACAAATTTTACCCTCCTCCACCTGACCATCTTGTGTGTCTCTCTTATCACAACCATCCACTCCATACGTGTCTTTTCCTGCTACAAACGTCGCCGTTTCCTTGACCCTCCGATCCACAGTCGATACCGCCCTTTTTCCGCATCCCAGTGCCATTCCCTTGTGCCCGCGGTAGCCTCCTCCTCCCACCATGACGTCTTCGCTAATGGACGAAAGTTCCAACATGCTCGAGTTCCTCACCAATCTCGACCACGAAGAGCCGGACATCCTTGATGAGTTTCTTGACCAGCGCGTGTATGACCTGTTGGCCACCAACTCGCCCGTCCCCGGCCTGGCCATCGCCGTCAAGCTGGAGCCCGACATGCTCGACCTCTACCACGACGCAGACGCCAGTGCGCTCGGCGCGGTGGCTCCCGCCACCACCGTCAAGCTCTCGCCAGAAAACATGTACCTCTACGTGGACCCCAGCCACGAGACCAGTCCGTTTGAATCAAAGAGCCTCGACAAGGGCCCCGAGGCCTCGTCACCGCTGTCAGTTGATGGCGACCACCCAATGCAACCCGAGTCCTCGATCCCAGTCTCCGCACAGTCCCAACAGTCGCACTCGCACTCGCAAGCAGAATCCTCCCAGTCCCACCAGTCTCAGCTCCTGGACCACGACGTCATCCGTGACGAGCTCTCCAAGTTGAAGTTCGGCAACCACTACATGAACCCCAGCCCCGCGTCCTTGGACGTGCCGGACCCCTCGTACCTCGACTTCTCCCCCGAAACCATGGCCCGCCTCCCCTACAAACTCGACTTGTTCAACCTCCCCAACTACTCGCGCGTGGAGACACAGATCAAATTGAAGTTCTCCTTGAGCCCCCCTCCCCACAATGCATTGTTATACATCCCTCAGGACTTGATCTCCAAGAACAAGTTCTGCTTGAGCCAGCCATTGGACTCCCTCAGCCCCAAGTTGAAGCTGAATTTGCTCTACTTGGATGCCTATGTTCTCACGTCCGATCTCAAGACCTCGTGCAACATCTGTCCGCGGTGCATAAAACGTGAACAAAAGCGTGCCTCCAGAATCAAGGCCGGCTTCAACGAATCAGACAAGACCGAGAGCGTGGGTAACACGCCGCTGAACCCTGCCAGCGTCGTCAAGAACAACGCCAACTCCTGGGCCGACGACTCCATGATCAAGAAGGCCATCATCTTCAACTGCAAGGAAATCATGTCCTTCCCGGCCCCCAGTGGTTTGAACAATGACGCCAAGTCCCTCGAGCTCTCCGCTAGAATCATCTGCTACTGCCGTCACCACAAAGAAGCCCGCGGCTTCAAGTTGTTGTTTGTCATCAAGAACGGCGACAACGAGGTCGTGGCCAAGCACCTCTCGTCCCCCATCGTCATCATGGACAGAAAGAAGAACACCTCCGGCAAGAACGAGGAGTCGATACCCAACTCCATTGCCGGCTCAAGCACGAACTTGAAGGCCATGGCCAACAAAATGGACGTCGAATACAACGATGAGAACCCCACTGTCGCCAACAGCGTGGTCTCCAATAATAGTGATATTGAGTATCACACCCAGTCGAAACATTCCTCCGTCTCCACCCCACACAATCACGTCGATGCCCACGTCCAGTCCCAAACCGAAGATTTGTTGAGCACCATCGGCCATCCGTTATCACCCAACTCCATCGACGAATCTGCGTCTGAGCCCCTCATCCATTCCGATGGCCGGGGCTTGAAGCGTAAGAAATTGTCGGTGGATGACTCCTTCAACAGCGCCACCAACCCCATGTTCAACGGCAGTGTCAGTGGTTTCTCCCCATTGAGCAACAGTGATACCAATACCTCCACCACTAACAACTTTTCCGTCCTCTACAACAAGTCATCGGTCAGCTCCCAGTTCGGCATCTTAAACCAACAGTCCAGTGCCCATCCCTCGACCCAATCCACCGTTCCTTCCATCCAAAGAATCATTCCCGCACAAGGCCCCATTAGAGGAGGTATCGAGGTAACCTTGTTGGGATTCAATTTCCGCCCCGGGTTGCTGGTCAAATTTGGTGCCAATCAAGCCTTGGCTACCCATTGCTGGTCAGAAACCACTATCGTCACATACTTACCTCCAGCCGCTGAGCCTGGCCAAGTTTTGGTCAGCTTTGAAAACCACGATAATGTGACCTTAGGAGGTGTGCAACAGCAACAAATCTTCACATACACAGACGATACTGATAGACAGTTGATTGAGTTGGCCTTGCAGATAGTTGGCTTGAAGATGAACGGTAAATTAGAGGATGCTAAGAACATTGCCAAGAGAATTGTCGGAAGCGACAACACCAACGGTGGTAATGTTCAAAACCCAACCAGCATCAGCGGTTCTTCGACTGCCTACTCGACTGACAGCCCAATGAACAAGGCCAATATCGAATGGTTTGACAATGCTCACAGAGCGGTTGAAGCGTTGACCAAGTCCGACTTGTCCACTGAAGAAATCCTCATCAACTTCCTTTCTCTCGTGGACTTGCCAAATTGCCCAATAATCATTCCAAACTGGCAATTGTGCAACAATGAGGGCCAAACTCTTTTGCATTTGTCTACGTTGAAAAACTACTCCAAGTTGGTTAAATTCTTGATCACTCACGGTTGCAAGGTAGACATCCAAGACAACCAAGGATTAACTCCTTTGTTCTTGGCTTCTATGTGCGGGCACCGTGACTCGATCAGAATCTTCCTTGACTGCAAGTCCAACTGGAACTTGAAATTATCCAACGACAAGTATTTGAAAGAATATTGCGACTTGAATGTCTTGGACATCTTCAATTCCTTGGAGGCCAACTCTGAAAACGAGAAGGAAAACCAGAAGGTTTCTCTGGGCTCCTCTTTCAAGGACCAAACGTTGACCAAATCGTTGAGTATAGATTCCTTGAACTCTATGCTCACCATGAGTTATGGCCGTCATATTTCCAAGATGGTTATGGACGACAGTGTTACGATGACATCAAAGGAGAAGGACAGCAAGAAGGACAACAGAAAAATAAAGGTCACTACTTCGAATACCGATGACAGCAACTACTCTTCTGAGTATGCTGACTCTGAATTTGAGTCTAACGACGATGTATTCGAAGAAACAGATGACTATGACGAAGAATACGATTACGATTACGACAGCGAGTCCATGGTCTCCGAAGTTTCCACTCCTATCTTGAGAAACACCCCTCTCACCTCCAGCACCGAAGATAGCACTGCCGAAACAGCAGATGATTCTGCCAGCACTTTGGGCCAACAAGGCTTGTGGCAGAAGGTCAAGAATGTGTTCAACCAGGACGAGCCCGACACCTTGCCTTCATATGATGATTTGTTCCCATTCGGACCATCTTCATTCCAGTCCAAGCCCAAGACCGAAGCGGAAAGAACGCTTAATGAAAGCGTCTGCACTGAGTCTTCAAGCAGACGTGTCACTGTCACTTCTGACGAGGAGGGTGGTAACACCTCAGACTCGTCGGAAGACATGGTGGTGACATTCGTCAACCATCCAAGGAAAACAGTGGAGAACGATAAGATGCTTTTGTTCTTCTGGTTCCCAATGTTGATCTTCATTCTTGGATGTTTCTTCACCGTGTCTGTGATGGGTTACCGTATCGAGATGATTGAAAACATGAAGGTGATGGTTAGAGATACCATCGGAAATATTATGGTTGGAAGCGAGAGAATCGCCAAGGTCTTCAAAAACGCCGAAGTTGTTTGAGACTAATTATGAATTAATGGATACGGGGATTTTACTTAAATTTTTGCTACTACGCTTTTTCCTTTCTTTTGCATTTCCTCGCTGAGGTTTTAGTTCCTAATATATGAAACACAACTTTTGAAGAGAAACCGTAGATAGTTCCAGACGAGCTGCAAGAATACTTGTCTTGCCATGTAACTGAAATATTAAAACAGCATTTGGGTGTACTATAATTTGAGTCGAAATATAAATTTATAGTAGATTTCACGTACCACACAATACATGCAATCTCATATTATACATGCATTTTTATGAGAACTGCCAGTACCTGAAGGATGCTACTATCATCTCCTAGGCATATTACATTAATCTGACACATGTTACGTAATATGGCACCATCAATCTAAGTTTCATGATATGCATGATTAGATTGATAAATTTCAGTGCGCATCTTTCCAATAAGCTTTCAGTTATAACTCAGCAGATCCTCAGTTCCAACTCCACAAAATGACCATTGTTCTTCTTCTCAAGAACCCCAGCATTCCAGCCGACCCCTATGACCAAAGACTTCGCAAAGAAGGCTACGAACCGGTCTTCGTGCCCCTTTTGACCCACACACATTCCGATAAAGAAGCTACAGCGAAATACATTCACAGTGAAGATTTCATTCACCACACCGATGCCTTCATCATAACTTCTCAAAGGGGCGTGGAAATGCTAGGTGAGTGTCTAGGAATGGGTCTGGACAGCAACAGAGAGTTGATCTTGCAAAAAACAGGCTACACTGTGGGTCCTACGACTCACAAGGCACTCAGTGAATTGGGCTTTACCGACGTCAGAGGCGGAGAGGCCACTGGCAATGGCACCAAGTTGGCCGAATTCATTCACAACGAGTTGAAGGGCAACAATCAGCGCATCATCTTCTTTACTGGCGAAATACGAAAGGATATAATTCCTCGTATGCTTAGAGCCCAGAACTACCAATTTGAGGAAAGAATCATCTACAAGACGGAAAATAGGAGGGACATCGTGACCAATTTCAAGGACGCATGGGCCCGAATGAGCAACGGCAACCATTGGATCATCTTTTTCAGTCCCCAGGGCACAGAGACTATAGTGGAGCATATTCAGCAAGAACAATTAGCCAATTTCAACATTGCCTCCATTGGCCCCACCACAGAGGAATACTTGATCAAAAACTCCATAGCTCCGGTCATTGTGGCCCCAAAGCCACACGCAGACTCTTTGGTAGAGTCCATCGTCGAACATGAGCTCAAGAATACACGTGAAATATAGTTGGTGACTGGTTAAATGCGATAAATATTTTTCAATTCGATAAATCAGCACAAGATATACACTATTTCTATCCATTTTGGATCGAGCGGGGCATAGGGCTAGAGCTGGGTTGACTTGGTTCAAAAGGTCTCCATGCAAACAAAAATTCGATCACAATAAGTTCATAGCTTATAAATATTTCCATCTTCTACAGAAACTCCATTGCCTATTGTTTATTGTACTACTTCAGTATTAACCAGTTCATATTATATTGCTAGTTATTGTACTAAGATAAATAAAGATCGAATCGATCGTAATATACGGCTTCTAGGAAGTGTATCGATGTAGATTATCCAGTAATCCTTTACTTCTTGGCGGATTTGGCAACAGCGATGATCTGTTGCACCACGCTTGGGTTCGACAAGGTGGAGGTGTCGCCCAATTGGTCTTCCTCGCCAGCCAAGACCTTTCTCAAGATTCTTCTCATGATCTTACCCGATCTGGTCTTTGGCAAGTCGTCAACCAACAAGATCAACTTAGGAGCAGCGAAAGGACCAATTTCCTTACGCACAGTCAAAATCAACTCCTTCTTGATAGCTTCAACGTCCTCAGTCAAGGCACCGGTGTCCTTCTTTAAAGAGACGTATGCTGCCACGGCTTGGCCAGTGAGGTCATCGGCGTATCCGACCACAGCACTTTCTCCGACCAAGGGGTGCTCAATCAAGGCTGCTTCGATTTCAGCAGTGGATAATCTGTGTCCAGAAACGTTGACAACATCGTCGACTCTACCCAAAATCCAGAAGAAGCCATCGGCGTCTCTGGCGGCACCATCTCCGGAGAAGTAGTGGCCGGGGTAGGGCTTCAAGTAGGTGTCGATGTATCTGTTGTAGTCGTTGAAAATACCTCTGGTGATGGAAGGCCATGCCGATTTTATGGCCAACACACCTTCGGCGTTCTTCTCGGTGAGTTCTTCACCAGTAGTTGGGTCCAAGATCTTGGGCAAAATACCAAAGAATGGTAAGGAGGCCGATCCAGGCTTGGTGGGGGTCACACCGGCCAATGGGGTCAACAAGTGGGAACCCGACTCCGTCTGCCAGTATGTGTCGACAATGTGGGCCTTGTGTCTGCCGATATTGTCGTTGTACCAGTGCCACACCTCGGCAGCAATTGGCTCACCGACGGAACCAAGCACACGCAACGAAGACAAGTCGTATGGCTCAACGTACTTGGTGCCGGCTCTCTTCAAGAGTCTCAAAGCGGTTGGGGCCACATAGAATTGGTTAACCTTGTACTTGTCCACAATCTCCCAGTATCTCGAGAAGTTGGGGTATGCTGGAGTGCCTTCGAAGACCACGGTGGTGGCACCGTTGAGGAGCGGACCGTAAACCACGTAGGTGTGACCGGTAATCCATCCAATGTCTCCAGCCGTGAAGATGACGTCCTCCTCGTGCACATCGAAGGTGTACTTGGTGGTCATGAGGGCGCCTAATAAATAGCCAGCGGTGTTGTGCTGGACACCCTTGGGCTTACCGGTGGAGCCTGAGGTGTATAACAAGAAGAGGGGGTCCTCGGCGTTGACGGGCACGGGAGGGAAGTAGTTACCGTACTTGCTCAACTCCTCGTGCCACCAGAGGTCTCTCTTGGCGTCGAAGGGAACGTGGGGGTTGCCGGTTCTCTTGAACACAAGGACGTTTCTGACGTTGGGGCAATCCTTGAGGGCGTCGTCGACGATCTTCTTGGTTTCGATGGTCTTGCCACCTCTCTTGGACTCGTCGGCGGTGATGACGATGCGGGAGTCACCGTCGAGGATACGGTCCTTGAGCGAGGTGGAGGAGAAGCCAGCAAACACCACCGAGTGGACGGCACCGATTCTGACAATGGCCAAGAGCGTGACCAACGCCTCGGGGATCATGGGCAAGTACACGGCCACGGAGTCGCCCTTCTTGACGCCGAGCTTGGTCAAGGCGGTGGCCAACTTGGACACCTGCTTGAGCAACTCGCCGTAGGTGATGATGCGGCCCTCGTTGGCCTCGTCGGCCTCGTAGATGATGGCGGGCTTGTCGGGGTTCTTGAAGGCCCAGCGGTCGACCGCGTTGTAGGCGGCATTCAACTCGCCGCCCACGAACCACGCGGGGAGGTCGCCGTCCTTGAAGTCGTCCTTGGGGCTGTTGGGGAAACGGGCGGCCTCGAAGGGCTTGCTCCAGTGCAACAATTTGGCCTGGTCGCCGAAGAAGGCGTTGGGGTCCTCGACCGACTGGCGGTAGAGGCGCTTGTACTCGTCGAAGCTGGCCAAGTTGGGCTTGCCGGTGCTGCGGTCGAAGAAGCCCTGGGGAGGGTCCATTTGCTTCTCGTGGTCGAGGGTGAGGGTTTCGGGCATGGTGGAGGAGGGGACAGGAAGAAGGAGATGGAAGAAAGAAAGAAACGAGCAAACAGACGGGGGGATGGGGGTATTTATAGGCAGCCCCTCAGTCGGGGTGCCGCCAACTCCAAGGCGTTAAACCCCACACGCACCTGCACGAGATGCATGCAACGGGGATTTCCAGCACAGGGCACATCGTGTTGGGCAATAGAAAGACGGGAGAAACCAGAGAGGGAGAAAGGATCAAGGAAGAAAAGAAAAGAGACAATATATTCATGTCGATGAAAACAAATTAACACGGTCAATACCATCAATGGCTTTTGGTGCACTGGCAATTGCCAGTGTCAATGTGCTCTATCCTTGTATTGACTTGTCGCTTCTAGCGCGAGTCGGGGATTGCACAGTGGCGGACTTCCCAAACCAGCCTCGGAGTAGGAGATCGGACATTAGATCAAATTGTTGGCAACCCCACAGAAATCAGGAGAGTGCGAGAATCCGGGGTAAGTCGGGAAGAAGTAGAGGGAGAATGAGAAGAAGAAGAAGGAGAGGAAGAACCGAGTCTATTGAGGCATTGATGGATGATTGACAGGGTAATATGAAGATTGTCAGGATAAGGTAATGGTTCTTGTTAGTTCTCTTCTTTCCTATCCTTCCTTTCTTCCTTTCTTCCTTTCTTTCTTCCTGCTCTGGACTCTGCCTCGAGTGGTTAGCGGCTACAGCTGCAATGCCGCGTATTACAGTTAGATAGGCTTGGACTCTCGAGCAAGATGAGATCTGATCCGTTCCACCATAGCCTTATTCAATTCCTTGGTGTTCCAATCACCATGACAGCCTCCATTTCGGCGTTTGGTTCGAGGCCAAGGTCAATAGATTGTCTGTGTCATTCCGGCCGAAGGGCACCTCGACTCGACCTACAAAACACCACGACTCAGGGTCGAGGACGATTGGCGCCGTCGGAGTTACGGTCCGGACCAGCGGTGCCATGCCAAGCGCCTATAGACCCAACACTGTGAAAAAATAGACTGCCTGGTACATTTACATTAAAAGGGAAGAGTAAATAGTACAGACAAATAGTAGAGACAAATAGTAAGAGACAAATAGAAAGAGACAAATAGAAAGAGACAAATAGTCATTGCGTTACATGGTGACAAATGCCCAGTAATTGTTTTTGCCCAGTAATTAATGCCAATTGCTTTCAATAGAAATGACTGCCCTTTGACAGAATGCCCAGAAGTACGGCCCAAAAGAGAATAACTTACAATTGGCCCATTCTCATCACGGTCCGGGTTAGGGCGATTGCGCGGATAAGTGTGGATCCCGGGATAGGGGTACCGAGACAGACTCCCACAATAAGAAAAGGAAAGATCGGACGGTTGAAACCGGAAACATTAACGATCCACGGTGATGAGAGAGTTCACATGTAAGTGCAAGGGATCTAGTCATGTTGTAGTTATGCAACTCGAAGTTAAATGTTGATGGAAAGTGATGACCTTTGGACGGTTTGTGGGGTTTGATTTTGAACACTTGCCCCATTAGTCTACGGTAGCAGTTTCCTGCAATTTAGTACGGGTGTCCTCCCAACACTACCATCTAAATCTTGTTCTTACTACCGTATATATGTATTTCTGTCTGCAGTGAATGTTACATTTCCGTAGTTACTTCTCATTCCCGTAGGAGTACTTTCGTCTCATTTCCGTAGGATTATTACTTCTCATTCCTTAGGATTATTACTTCTCATTTCCGTAGAAGTACTTTCCTCTCATTTTCGTAGGATTATTACATCTCATTACTTAGGATTATTACTTCTCATTCCTTAGGATTATTACTTCCCATTTCCTTAGGATTATTACTTCTCATTTCCAATGTATCATTCATTTCCGTGCTTGTCTCCTTTTTTCTTCTCTCCATTTGGCCCCTAAACATATTTCGAACAGAAGTCTCCTATAATTTTGGTCTTATCTCGGCTCTGTACTTTTCTTTCAGTTTATACAGTTCTGATCTTCATCTCTACATAGTTCTCGATCTTTAATTCCATACAATCTACTTCTTTCCACTCATCTTTAATTATACATATCTTGAGGCTCGCTCTTAAATTTCCCATCAAACTGAGATTGTAGATTTGACCTTTTCAATTATCCGTCAATTTAAGCTCCACTACGTCAATTCCGTTAGTCTCTACTACATCAATTCCGTTGGTCTCTACAATATCAATTCCGTTAGTCTCTACTACATCAATTCCGTATACTACACTATTTCAACTGCGTAGTTAATTCTACCTCAAATCCTGGGTTCAATTCCTGATCAATTCTGTATCTATTTCGAACAGAGTACATTTCCCCTTCGAAATTTTCTTCATCCCCCTACTTCTTTCTCTGTTTCCTTGGACCCACTTCCATCCTTGGTTCTGTTCTCCTCTATCACATACTTTAATATTCCCCTATCTTACTTCAATTTTACATAAGTCCTTACATCAACCAAATTAATTCGTATTGTCCTCTTGGTCAGGGTATTGTGACCAACTAGCACCAGAAGGTTCTGGCGACCCAAACCACCATAACTTTCTTTGTTGTGCTCAATCGGGATTATGTGCTCAACCTGGTGCCAAAGTGACTTTCCTCAAACTGGACTGTCTCAAACAGGGCGCTCCATTCCCTTCAGAAACCCCCTTGCACCTATTCAGGCTTATTCTGGCTGGATCAATTGTGCGGTGTTTAATTGTACAGTGCATTAATTGCCAGTGCGTTTATTGTGCTAATTGTCCAGCGCATTGTACCAGGGTTAAAGTAGCCGTGCAGCCTCCACAATCTTATTGTTTGGCATGTGGCCAATTTGCACCAGAATCCGTTTTCCCTAGAAAATTCTCCAGAATTCCCGGCATTTCTTGTGATGTTGCAGTGGGTCCTCGAATTGCACTGGTTTTGTTCCCAAAGCGGAACGCTAGCCCAATACAGCATGGCATCGGAATATACGACGTGGAATTGCTAGGTGGGATGGTTTGGGTTTAGGGTTTGGCAATTGAGGAATAGAGTTTGGGGAATAGGGATATGGGGCTATTTTACGCATATTCGAGGCGTTTCTCCTCGTAGATCCGCCCTTAAAGCCCATGGTCCATGTCGGAAAATGCCATTAAAGGAGCAGAGCCTATTGTTGAAAAAGTCCGTGCTTGCTGATATTTCAGTCTTTCACGTCGCCGTGCTCCCTGCATTGTTATTATTTTGGTGGAAAGAATCCCCGGCATAATCAAATGCATCGAGCGTATCCCCAGGAGTATCTCGAAGAGTAATTCAAAAGCATTGAAATTTGCAACATCAAAGAGAGAAGACTGGTGCATTCCATAGTCTTAGTGCAATTGATCAAGGTTCACTTGTACCTGATTCTCAAACGAATCCAGTAGGTAAAGTATTAGGGTCTAATTCTGCGAAGTTAATTAATTAAGGGATAATTATTTAAGGTATGATTTAAGGTATAATTCCTTATTTTTCAGAAGTAATTCCAGCTTCTGGTGTCATTGCACAAGAACTAATTGCAGTAGATGGGGATGTCTTCAAACGAGGAGTTGGAGTGAGTGCAGTGAATTGTATCAGCATAATCTGAATGAAACAAGTGTCAGACTGAAAGTCTGACATCCATCTATGGTGAACAGTAGTCTCTAATTAGTAGAGTATGAATTGGTAGAATTGGCTTCACTTATTTATTTATGCCATGTTACAATTCTATGAATTCTCTCTGTACTAACTGGTCACTGAAATAATTCTGTCAATAATTATTCATTCAGACTCT
The DNA here is from genome assembly GCA_030582475.1 of Suhomyces panamericanus. NCBI lineage: Eukaryota > Fungi > Ascomycota > Pichiomycetes > Serinales > Debaryomycetaceae > Suhomyces > Suhomyces panamericanus. The sequence continues at coordinate 61,776 of JAKTXI010000019.1, forward strand.
CTTTTATCAATTCACTCTTCTCTTACAGTGTTCCTCTTCCTCTCTATATTTCTTTACAATATTCCTCTTTCTCGCTTAAATTCCAATACTCCTCTTTCTCTTTAATTCTACACTCTTCTTTCCTCTATTATTATTATCCTAATGTACATGCTACTGCTGGGCTTCCCAGCGGAGCTGTGCGGGGTTTGGGGTGGCGGAGGGGGTGGCCATAGGTGTGGTCGTGGGGGTGTTGTTGGTGCTGGTGGGGCGCTCGTTGATGCGGGTGAAGTCAATGGTGTCAAGAATGGCCTTGGCACCCTTGGCAATCAACTTCTCGGCCAATTGGATGCCGAGCTCGTTGGCGGCGTCCTTGGATGCCACCTTGCCTTCGACCTCGTCCTCCACGCTGGTAGTGCCATCTGGGGAGACAATGATGGCCTTGAAGTGCAACACCTGGGTGTCAGAATTGTAGGAGGTGTGGACTCCGATGGGCACAGAACATCCACCCTCCAAGTAGCGCATCAAAGAGCGCTCTGCGTAGCAGCGGTAGGTGGCAGGAAGGTCCTCGATGCGTTCCAAGATCTTTTTCATCACCATGTCGTCCTTGCGGATCTCAATGCCAAGGGCACCTTGGCCCACGGCGTAGTACATTTCCGGGGCGTCCAAGCGCTGGGTGATGCGGTGGCCAAGCTCGACACGGTCCAAACCGGCAGCAGCCAAAATGAGACAGGCAAAAGGGCTGTTGGAGTCGTCCAACTTGCGGATCCGGGTCTGCAAGTTACCACGCACGGAATCGAAACGGAGGTGGGGGTACATCTTCAAGAGCTGGGACGAGCGGCGCACGGACGAGGTACCGACCAAGGCGCCGTGGGGCAAGTCCGCAAGGCACGTATGGGGCGAGCCTGCCTTCATGACCACAGCGTCACGAGGATCCACACGGTCGGTGATGCAGCCCAATTCGAACTCGTCAGGGAGGTTGGTGGGCATGTCCTTGAGCGCGTGCACAATAAGGTCGAGCTTGGGGAACTCGTCCACCGCCTCCAACAACAAGATCTCGAGCTCCTTGGTCCACAAGGCCTTGCCGCCAAACGAGTACAACGGCTTGGTCTGCACCTTGTCGCCAAGCGTGCTCAAGGCGAGGATCAGACACTTGAGCTGGGGGAACTGCTCGAGGAGCAACAGCTTGATTTTCTCGCTCTGGTACACCGCCAACAACGACTTGCGGCCACCGATCTGGATGTGGTTGGGGATGTCGAGAGTGTCGTCGTGGGGCATGATCATTGGATGGAGTCTATAGTCAGATTTAGGTATCAACAGACAGGTATCAGAATTCAGCTTCACAGGTCAGATTCACAGGTAGGTCAGTGTCCACTTTTCAGGCGGTGCTTTCGATGTAGTTGATTGTGCTGATGGTTTCAGAGGATAGGAGTGTACGGCCGGCCGAACAGAAACAACTAGAGATGATGGTTTGTGTCTGGGGAAACACAGCGGGGTTGGGGCCTTTTATAGTCGTGCAGTGAAATGGGCGTGAAAAGTGAAATGTGAAAAGTGAAATCATCGCTGCTGATCGCACGCCTCCTGCACACGCCGGCGGTTGTCAGTAGAGGAGAATATGCGACTATTGTCCAATCACCGTTGTATAATAGGTAATAATGTAATGCCGAAGGCTGGAGCTAACCGTGGCAGGGTCAACAGGGAAAGAGGAAGAGAGGAGAGGGAGTGAGTGAGAGTGAGAGTGAGTGAGTGAGTGAAAGGGTAGAAAGCTTGGGCATGACACAGCTGGTACAGACCTTGGAACATCGAACAGTGAGTGCATAGTGGTTACTAATCGGGTGACTAATGGGTGCAATTCCAGAGTTGGTCCAGTGCCTTTGGTGTCTGAGATTATGTGCTGGAGACGGCTATAGCCGCCAGATGTTTCATGCTCCCCTTGCTTCACTTGCTCCTTTCTCCTTCGCTCCTGCTTCCATTGCCTCATTTCATTCCCTTGTCCCAGTCTTCTCTTATTCTGTCTCTTTTCCAGGGTCTATTTCATGGTCGCTCCATATATGCACCATTCCATTCACCCCATGCATCTTGTTCAAACGCACCCAGGGGATTCCACTGCCCGAAACGGCACGGCAACGGGCCCCCAACCCGGCCCTCGCATTGTCCCTGCGATCCTCCTCCAGCCAATGGCTGGGCATTACTCTGCCATGGCTCGTATTCGCTCGTTTCCCAAACATCTGCACCCGAACATCTGCCCCAGATTGCGGAGCCAGACCACGAGGCAAAGCCGAGTTCGGCAGGCCGGGGCATGCAGCGCACTGCACGCCCGGACGCCATCTACATCTCACCAAAAAGCTAGTTGATGTCCATTGATGTTTTAGGTTTGAATGCTCTATAGCAAGAGGCTATTGTTGGTTCCACCACTGGCCCGTTGTCAAGGCATTGACGTAGTGGGGAAGTGCGTGAATTCGGTGCGTTTCCCGCGGCGCCTTGAAAAGTGAAAAATACCCACAATGGCATGGCCTGCGTCCTGCACCCGTCAACGGTCTGTAATCAAACAAACATGGCTGGCGGGCGGCCGTGGTCTGGGACGCCGCTCGTGTCTCGAGCGCCGGTGCCGTCTGTTCAGACTGTCGGAACTATCGGGCGCAACGCAGTGCTGGTTCATTGGGGCCGCCAATTCTACCCGTTCTGGCCTGCCTTCTGCCTACCCTGCCGTTTCGCCGTTCTGCGTGGCTTGGGTGGAATGGCTCGGGGTCTGGACTGCAACCTGCTGACCGTCCCAGGCAGGATGGCGCGCCAGATGCTATGTGGAGAAATGCGGGCTCAGCATGCCAGCATACTCCCAGGTTGCCTAGAACATCGGCACCCGCATTCGATACCCCGAGAAGCCTATTCTGCTTAGATATTCTTGAGGTCGGCTTTTCCGGGCTGATTAATCGCCGCCGTCCACGGTCCTGCGGGGCTGAGTAGGCTAGGATTTGCGGATATCCCAGGCTGTGTGTCTCAGAAAGTGTCATCGGAGTCCATCTGATGTACCTCCTCCGAGCTGTCTCCGTGCATGTGGATGATGCTGCTGTCGCTGTCGCTGACTTCGCCTTGAATCGTCTCGTTGAAGCTGTCCATGCTGATCTTATTGATAAGCAATTCTTCTAACCGCCTGAGCCTTTCCAATATTTCCTCCTGTACCACTCCGCCCGTAGTTTCGCTGTTGACAACCAATGTGTTTTTCAGCACGTTATCGCCACTAGACTTCCGCGTGTCGCTGTTGCTGCAACGCACCTTTTCCATGACCTTGATTGGCACCGCGTCATTCATCGACATTGTACTGGTTTCGCTTCGGAGCGTGGCCCGAGACGCCTTAGCCATCTTCTTGGGCCGCAAGTAGCTACCAAACTCAATTTGGCTGTATCGCCTTCCGTACAGATTTCCATTAGTTATCTTCCGGAGCATGGAGTTTTTCCGCGACTTCATAAGGAAGATGCTGATGTCGTCATTCTCCTCCTCGTCGCCAAGAAGCACATCATCAATCCCTTCCACGACGCCAAATTCGTGTTGGTATGGGGAGGCCCCATTGTCCAACTTGTTTTGGATTGATTCCAAATTCAACACGTCCGTGTCTTGATAGTACTCGCTGGTCTTGCATAGAAATGTGTAATTTTTCAATTCGTTGCCTTTGGTTTGATTTTGTTCGTAGAACCGAGCGAATATGTACTTTTCGTACAAAAATATGATTATAATAATAGGAAACTTGAACACACTCAATATCTCATAGAGTCTCATCAGGAGAAAGTGCCGTATTGTTTTAATTAATGAATTGTTTTTGGTGGTTTTATGCAATTTGCTCTCATGCAATTGTGAAATCTTGAAGTATAAAATTAAGTTGACAGTCTTGAAGTAATTGAACTCCTCGTGATTGTTGTTGTTCACCTTGGCGAATACACCACTCAAAACTATTGCCAACATCGAGCCGATAATGAATTGAATTAGAAAGAGGTATCCCATGATAATGGTTCTACCCAAATTATTGAAATGATTCCAGTTGTTCCAAACCGCAGGCGTGAATCCAAAGAATATCTTCACCATGCTGAACAATATGTCCAACTTGGTCATGTTGATGGAAAGGGTAATAAAACTAAAGTAAAAACCACTGATCAACGAAAAGAAAAGGCATATGAGTCCCATTAAGTTCCAAGCCATTTTCTTGAAGGACACCATGATCATGTTAAAGAACTGGTAGTTATTGAAAACTGACAAAATGCGGGGTAATAAAATGATTGAAATCAAACTGAACAGATCATTGAAGTAGTAGGGATTGACGAATTTCATGACGAATGACACGTTGATTAACGTAATTAAAATGAAATCCAAATAATTCCAAATAATTTTTTTGAAGAATGTAAATTCAATGTTGAGGAGTTTTAATAAAAACTCAATGTTGAAATTGAGTCCGAAGACCCAGAACACAATTTCTGTGACTTGTAAGAATGTTCCATGGTTTCCCATCAAATTTGAGACCGTGTAACCGTCGTATCCGTTATTGTCATCATCCACTGGACGTTCGACGTGTTTGGTCTCCTTACTTAAAATCAAAATGAAATATAAGAGCATAAAAAAAATGAGCTTGAGGTTAACCACCAATGATTGGTATTTGGGAACGATATTTGAACGTTTGATAATGTTATTGAATGTAATTCTGTTGTATTTGTAATTGATAATGTCGTGGTTTAACAAGCCTTGTTCTTCAGACTCATCCTCGAAATGCCGAACTCCTCCATCTGAAGCACTCAAAATTAGTTCTCCGTCGTAGAACTTGCCCAAAGCCTTGATAATGACGGGCTGGGACAAGAACTTCTTCGATTTCGACAAGACGGCCAACTCGAGGGTGTTGAACAGATACCGCAGGTCCTCGGCAAACAAGTCGTTATTCAATGGGGAGATGAACAAGAGATTGATGCGATTGAAGGACTTGTACTCCTTAAGGAGACGGATAGCCAAAAGCTCACAGAGATTGGCTTTGGTGGTGAGAAGCTCGAACAAGATGAGGTTGTTTTCCGACTGTATCATGAATTCGTAGCGGAGGAGAAGAAGTATGAAGATCAAACACTCCAGGAGCTCTTCCTCGGGAGGTTCTTGGGTATATTTGAGCGGGGCCCTAATCAGGCCCTTCTGCGGCCCGAAACGGGGAGTATGGTCGCCCACCACGGGCGACGACGGCAACACCCGAGATATGCGAGAGGCAATGCCCTTGCGATGGGCAGCCTTGACTATGCGTTCGGTGATGGGCTTGACCAAGGTGCTGTGGATGTCGGGAGTCTTGAGCTGGTCATACTTCAATGCTAGGGTCACCCGCTTGTTGAGAAGCTTCTGGATGTGGAAGTAGAGGTGCTTGAACTCGAGGTACTTGTAGCGGTCCTTGGACGAGGGCGACGCGGGGAGGAGCCCCGGTTTTCTCGAGACACTGAAGTCACGATGCTTCATAGAATGGGATGTGTTTCTGACACGGAAGGCCTCGATGATGGTCTGGTCAAGTGGTGGTAAACAGCTGAGGTGTGACTCTGGCTGGAGCCAGAAATAGCACTACCCCATCATTTGTATACTGTTCCTGCTCACACATCCACTTGCCTGTTTGCGCATTTTGTAAACAGTGCGTAAGGGCTTGCCTGCGCATCGACGGATGACGTGGCTACGTCAGTCGCAGCCGCATTTGGCGAGATTGAACATTGTGGCCGTTGACGATCAACGGCGGCTCCAGCTCCAGTTGGCAACACGAGTCGCCACACAGAGAGCCGCTTTGACTGCCAATGACAAACCCACTGACAAGGCAGTCAAGATGGACAGGTTCATGTGACACGTTGTAGGACCCGGAGTCTCCGGTATCAATCAACCAAGACCACAAGCTGGGATAACCAGGTTGCGAGCACCCTGGTGAGCGCTATTGTGTGTTGGTCCAAGAGTGCGTTTACCAGGGTTTTCAGCTGCAGTTGAACGAGAACATGCACTTTGAAGGATGCATCGTCACAGGCTCCTTTGTTGGTAACAGACAGGGAGAATAGTTAGACTTAGGGCGTATTGTTAACAGAGCTAACAAAGAAAACATATACTTGAAAGTGCAATGTTGCAAGGGGGTTGGAGTGTAATTGTAATTGCATGTGCTGCGTGCCTGCAGGCCAGACCGACAAAATATTCTCGGAACTATGCATGTTTTTTGCACCCACAATAGAATAAACCAGGAAAAAAACATGAGGTAGACGGTGCAGAGATACGAAAGTAGTTAGAAGAGAACGACAGTAGTACTTGCAGATGGAAAAGATAAATTTTGGATAAGTGGTATATAGTTCCATTTTAGAAACACCTCCTAAGAAGTGAAGGTGAAGGGGATGAGTATAGTGGTGTCTAGCTCGCAATAAAGACATGAATAGAGAGATAGGAAATTGGAAGACAATGTGAAGTCATAGAAATTTATTGATTGTTCAGAGCAGTAGTTATTGTGTACGGTTTTCAAAGAGGCGATGAGTGTGAATTCGGGTTGACTGTTCTATTCACAAATTTCAGATTTTTCAGATTATTCACAATTACGATGAATATTAAATGGCCTTTGTACTTCTAAGAAGTCCTCTTCAATTCCTGTCACAGTGCATTGATTGTCGTAACTGGGCCGTAACTGGGCCGTAACCTCGGCTCTACGTTCCTACGCTTGCTAATCATAAGTTCGTTATTTCATTTCCTTCAATCTAATCAACTTTTCTGTTCATGAAATCATAGGCCTTGCGCCCATTCTCCTCCCCTAGAATGCTCATCAACTGTTCTCTCAGCAATTGAACCAACTTTTCTATGGACTGGACCTTCTGTACTATCAAGTGATAATTCGCAGGATTAATACCCGGTATGTTCTGTATGAAGTCAATTGGATCGTCATTGAAAACAGGAGGACCTCCGTCTTCAGTAATGACCGCTCTGTTGGCTCCCTTATCGATTGCATCTCCGACATCTGGCTCTTCCTGATTTGCTTTCAATTGCATGAATATTTGTGCTGTCTCGTAAGGAGACGAAGACCAAATAATTTTGAGCTTTGGAAAAGAAAGAAGCAACAGGACAATTTTCGACTGTATCGATTGTTGTGATGGTTGGTCTGAAGATGGATTTCCGGATGTGGTTCGTTGGAACTTAGAGCCAGCAAATCTGTCTAAGGAAAACGATTTATTCTCATCAAACTCGATTAAGAGAGTGGGTAACTCGTAATGACGGAACATCAGCTCGCACTGTTGGAATAATCTACCACTTTTGAAACTGGAAACCAAGTCAGGAATAGACTTTCTCTCCACACAGATTCTTGGGGACACAATGTAATCGCCCACTGTAATCATGGCAGGAACCACTTTAATGCCAATCCTGTACAACAAGTTTGGAAGCGAGGATGCAAATTCTCTAACATCAACAACCACCCGCATTTCGTCCCCATCACTTCTAAAGTTGGCACCTCCTGCGATTCTCGTATTAACCACTTTGTTTTTGATCAATTGAAATTTGTTATTATCTTGTGCTGTCTCGAAATGTTTACTGAGTGAAGCCTTCTCTCTGATCAATCTGGAGAAAGCTTCTTTTTCTTTCTTAATTCCCAACAAATGTTTTTCTTCTTCCACTGACGTTCCATAGTACATCAAGTATGCCTTGGCAGGATTTTCTTTATTAATCTCTTGGTAGATTTCCACACGCCTGGTAAAGGAAAGGTTTGGTTCGTACATAATGATGTAAGAAGGTGAAATTTCTTGCAATAATGAATCATTATTGCGTTCATTGTAGCATTGAAGGATAATCTGGTCTTCCTTATTAATATTTTCAAACGTAAGTTGAAAATTCCTGTGATCTTCTTGACTAAATTGAGGGAGGAAATGGTCATACTGATTTTCGGACTCGCCGAAGTAGGAATCTTCTTCTTTCTGAGATTGTTCGAGCTTCGTCAAGATATCTTCATCAACTTCGGCGGCTTCCGTATTTTTCTCTGCACTGGAACCCGAATAAAGTTGAGATACGCGAGCTGTGGCACTAGCCCCTCTAGTTCTTCTTCTCTTGCTGACTGGTTGCCCATTTTTTGTGAATGATTTAGAAGTTTGAAGTTCATCTTCTTCCTTCACTGCCACCCCTTCAATGCCTTTACTTGGGTCCAAGTCAGAGGTTAATTGTTTGGCAAGGGTGTTTATTTCCTTCCATGCCAAATAACGCTTCAATTTTTTTACCATGAATTTTCTCGAGCTGAATCTTTTCTTGCCTGTCATGCGATTCGTTTCGCCTTTGATATCCTTAAGCAATACACTTAATTGCTCCACACTGTGCGCATTTGAACACATAATTAGAATAGGACCTTGGTTCTTGGCTGTGGAAACTGCTTTTTCGTGAAGGATATCATCCAATAATATCCCGAGTTGTTCCCATTTGGGCAACTCTTCCAACAAATATTCCTCCTTCACCTCAACATCGTAGGAATCACCATTGGCGCCGTCCTCCTCAACTACTTCATCATCTTCGTCATCAGAAGCGAGCTCAATACGCTTCCTTGTCCTGGTTTCAACCTTAAGCTTTCCCAATGCCCTTTCTCTGGCATAGGCAATAATGGTATTGGAATCATCCAAATTGAGCCAAGGACTCATAGAAGCGTTCATTCCTCCCGAGGAAACATGTCTGATATTCTGGTCGACAATTCCTTGAACTAGCTGGTAGAAACTGACGGAGTCCATGCTCACCAAGTAATTGAGCATGTCTGTCAAAACAGCTAAGTCGTAGACAAGCTGTTTGGCAGTGTACGTCAATCTGTGCCATTGACTCTCGACAGATATCCTGATTCGTCTTGCAAAGTCGGGATCATGCACATTATCCATTTCCCAATATTCCGTAACCAAATCCGGGTTGTGTCTTTTGAGTTCTTGTAGACAGGCCAGAATACAAGTGAGAATAGCAGACTGGATCTTATTCATTTTGAAAGTGAACTTGGTGTTGATTTCCGTGACACTTCTTCGTACCATGATTTCTTCACGTATCCGGCTCAGAAGGCTCAGGTCCACGTAGTTGAGGCACTGACTGACCTCTACTCTGAATCTGGGCCACAAGAAGGCATTAGTTACTCTGAGCATTTTGAGCCTTGTAGCAAGAGGAGTGAAACCAGTGAAGGCTTCTGGCTCATCTGAAATGGCCTTGATGAATCCCCAATCATTGGTGTCTCGATAAATGTTAATGACAAAGGCATCACTTGAGGACTCTCTGATTCTTTCTGCATGCAAGATAAACAAGCCTGTGATGTCATTGGGCGAGATGAGGCCTGCAAGTAAATCCACAACAAGCACACGTGCAGTGATGGAGATGATTCCGCCCTTCAAGTACGTGGCTTTCCTTTTGTTGGACGTGTTGTGGGAGTCATTGGTGATTTCCACAAAAGGTGGTTCTTCGTCATCATCGACGTTGTCATCGAGCCAATGGAGCTCAACCAACGATTCTCGTACTCTGGTAATCTCGTCCTCCTTGATGTTGAGGACAAATATGAGACTTCGCTTCTCCACGGCTGCAGATGTTCCATGTTGTAGTTTCACACAAGATGAGCTCAATGCGTGTAAAAGGTTGGCAGTGATGATGTCCCAACCAAGACCGCGTCCAAGTAGAAGCAATCCGTCTTTGGTAAGCATGTCCTCCATGATTTCCTGCTGGTATCGCAAGGGAAGGGTGCAGGAGATGGTTCTTTCTGGATATATGGGGACCACTTCTGGCTGGTGAAACTCCACAGGCATGGATTCGGACGTTTCCGAGGGTTCGACCTCGGAAATTGGGATTGGTGGGTCTAAATGCACCGCCACATGCTGGATCTGGTCTTCGTCCTCCACAAACAACGACATTGGTGCTGTTGTGGCAAAGAAGAAGCGACTGGATAGTGCTTGTCATGTGACCGTGTACTATCACCATCAGGTAACGTGATACACATCACGCGCACAGGATCATGTGACCAAATATCAAAGTCCTGATTTAATTCACTTTTGCAAACTTAAACCTGCTAATGGCAGATGCATCCGGAAACACCTTCAATTGTAAGACCCACAATCTGAAGACGCTTGAAAATGCCGTCCTCTTTCATCTCATGCACGTGACCAACGTGCTGAAGTCCCGGTTGAACCAAATCGACTCATGGCAGGAGTACGACAACCCCAACAACGTGTCAGTGGACCGTCTCAACAAGTCCAAATTGAATAACACCCGCGGGAACCAAGTTATTCGAGAAGTAAATGTTGATGATGAGGCTTCAAATGTTTCCACGAACCAAACGGGATTCGATATCTACAAGCTCTTGTTACGTGATTCTGGGAACAACTTTTGCTACGGATACGAATTCAAAGGCCCTCTTACATTTCTCCGGACCAAGCAGACGGATAATCCCTTGGGAATTCCCTTGGGTGGCCGTCTCTTGGTAAAAAAGGGAACTTTGGTACAAAATGGTGTGCTTCTATTAACAAGACAAAACTGTGAATATTTGGGGACAGATGCGACCGACAAGGAATTGTTTGACCTATTGAATGATGGCATTGTCCAGAAATACATTGACATCTTGAAGGCAGAGTTACCGCGATAAATTAAAAAGACTCATAGAAACAAATTTGAATATTCATTAATTGTTTCTATTGGTTTGTGTTCATAAAGTTGAAATAATCATGGTAAGTATTAATCGGACTACAGAAATCTAATAATTATTCTTGATATTATACACTGGTTGTGTCCATGGAAGTGGAAATACCGAGATTCCACCTGAATAATGGCCATGCCCTATAACTTCCACTTCCCTACTAGTTATTCGTTCAAGAGAACATCCCACAACCCCGTTTCGTGCTTGAAGTTGTGGTACACCATACTGACCAAATAATAGTTTTCCCTCACGTCATTCAAGAACTTGAACGAAGGGTCTTCCTTCTTGTAGCATCTAGACCAGTCTTGCCACAAGTTGAATGCCTCCTCGTTCCAGACTTTGAAGGAATCGTGGTCAATGATGGTGGGCTGCAACACTTCTTTCAGTGGAAACACACCCCAGGTAATGGCACTTCTGCACGAGTGGGGGCTGGATGCGTCGTATAGCAAGTTGGACTTGATATTGCCCTGACAGTCACCGAGGTAGTAGGTGATGGACTTGTCCTTGAAACTCGTCAACAACTTGGGGTATAATATGGTGTCCCACTCTTTCTTGGGAATAAAGAACTCTATCAATGCCTTTTGGTACACCACTCCGTTGGCGGGACCCCAGCCAAAGATCTTGTCGGAAGAACGGCACCCGTTGACCGAAGGTTGAGACGACAAGGAGAACCAGCCCTTCTCATTCAATTGTAAGAGTTCTTCTTGAATCAATGCAGTTTCGGAAGACAACGCGGTGTCTACCCAAGGCAAGCCCACAAGCTTGCCAAGTAAGTAGTTGATGAACAATTTGGACAAGTCCTTTTTGGTTGTAGGATGGCCCCACTTCTGAATTGCTTCAGAAGACGACTGTATCTTCAATTTGGAACCGTAGGCATCGATTTCTCCGTATGCTGGAGACGTGGAATCACCGTATCTTCCGTTGGGAAACTCGTCCCACGTGGCGTCCTTACCCAAGGCACCTTTGCCTCGACTTATGTCCACAAGAGCACGCTTGTCTTTCATCAACGCCCGGCCTATAAGAGCGTTTTGGGCTGTCACCACCTCGGTGTCGACTATGGACGAATGTCTTCTTTTAGGGCCACTGTAGTTGCTGGAGATGTCGTCCTCATCATCTGAAGCGATTGCGTTCTCCAAATCCACGCCAGTGTAGGGTCCTTCGACGATGGGCCGCAAGATGTCGGACTTCTGCAAAATGGAGGCCACGGCCTTCTCCAAGTTCAAGCAGTAGAAATGGTAGCCCTTGATGCGGCCGTCGGTCTTGGCGTCGATTTCCGCGATCAACTCCGTGACGATGTCGATACCAATGGACTTGATCATGTCGTCGTTGGAAATGGACGACTCCAAACGGGCCTCGATTGCCTTGGGAATGGATGCATTGGATAACTTGGACGCTCTCTTGAACACCAGGTACGTTGTGATGGGCATCAAGCCGGGAACCAACGTGATGTTCTTCAATTTGGGCTCGGAACGGAGGAGTTGCTCGTACTCCACGAACTTGGAGCTGTCGAAAAACAACTGGGTGATGATGTAGTCTGCGCCAGCCTCGACCTTTTCGATCAAATAGGGGAGATCTTTTGCTGGCGACTGTTCGTGGACCGCCCCAGACCCCTGGACATGGCCTTCGGGGTACCCTGCCACACCGATACAGAAGTAGTCGCCGTACTTGGCTCTGATGTGTCTGACCAAGTCAGCAGCACTGGCAAAGTCACAGTTGGGGGTCCAGTACTCCTGGGTGCGGGGTGGATCGCCACGGAGGGCCAAGATGTTTCTAATGCCGGCCTTTTTGGCCTTTTCGAGCGCGTCGTCGATGACTTCTTGGTTGGTGTTGGTGCAAGTCAAATGTAACACGGTGGTGAGACCGAGGTGGTTCTGGCAGGTGGAGGCCAAATCCAAGGACTTGGCGCTGGTGGAGCCACCGGCGCCCCATGTCACCGTGATAAACAACGGATTGAGGGCCAGCATCCGGTTCAATCTGGCCAAAAGGTTTCTGAAGCCGGCATCGGTCTTCGGAGGAAAGAACTCGAATGAAAGGAACTTCTGCCCAGGAGCGAGCGAATCTATTCTTTCCTTTACAGTAGCCATGGACGGAGGTGACGAATGGAGGTGATTTGGAGGCGGAGGAGGAAGAGATCAAGGAGGAATGGGAGGTTGAAGTATGGAGGGTGGGCCCAGTGATGGGTATGATGATGTGTAATCACGTGATGTGACTCGGGACAATTAGTGGAGAGAGATATGGAGATGGAGATGAAGAGTGGAGGAGCGAGCGCAATGGGGGTAATGAGGAAGGTTTGGAATATAATGTGTGTTGTTCATCGCCGGAATTGTTTGGTTGGTTTTTTTCCCGAGAAAAACGGATTATGGGTCAATACTGATGGGTGTGTAGTGGAGCTGTCACTTGTACAGGCTCACTCGGGTCGGGGCAGTCCCAAATGGGCAGTACCGAAGAGGAGACAGATGAAGAGATAGGATGGAAGGACGAATGGAAATTAGAGAGATAGAGTACTAGAGGGGCCAGTATTATAGCTGGATTGAGATTGGATTATTCATACCGAGCAAACTGGTGAAATAGTGAATGGAGTGAAAGTAGAAATAAATTGGAAGATAAGAAGAGTAGACGCACTACAGCAGAAGTAGATTAATGAAAATAGTAGATTAATGAAAATAGTAGAGTTAGTATTAGTAGAATTAGTAGAAGCAGTGGGACTAGTAGCATCTAGACTGTAGACTCGGTAAGGTGTAAATCAGTGGAATAATAATTCCTATCAGTAGTCAGTAGCAGTCGAACCAGTACTACCTTAATATTACACTTCCATCTCTTATTTCACCATTATAATTTCTACTCCACCTACACTTCCATCTCTTATTTCACCATTATAATTTCTACTCCACCTACTCTTCCATGCTCTAACTTTCTGTTCCATACACCATTCTTGATCAGAGTATATCGATTTATTGTATTACTAAATAAGTTAAAGGTTTTCTCTCTCACTCTTCCTTCATACCGCACTGTACTCGCCTCTATTCCCGTTGCCCGTCACCTTCTCCACAATCTCACGCACAAACGCCGGCAAGCCCCGAACCAAGTCGAGGAAATTGTCCAACACTTCCTTGAGCGCCGTCTGGAAGTCGATGGAATTGCCCTTGTTGTACTGGAACCACGCGCCGCCCACAATGTAGATGCTCAAGAACAACACCATGAAGATGAAGATCCAGGTGAACCAGCCCCACGACTCGCCGTTGTCGGCCGGGCGCTTGGGTTTCTTGCCGGCCTTGTCCTTGTCCTTGTCGCTGGTGATGCACGCGGCCTTGGAAGTGACCGACACCCGGAGCACGTCGCCGTCCCACAGCTCCAACTCGAACTGGTCGAGCTTCTTGTCGTTCTTCTTGTCAGGACATATGAAGGTGAGCTCCGCGTCCACCAAGCTGTCGCCCCAATTGGCGTTCTTGTACAGAATCCGTATGCCCTGCTTGTCGCCCTCGGAGAAGGGAGCGTACTGCTTCTGGAGGTTGGAGTTGAAGCCAATCACCTGCGACACAAACGTGTCCTTGTCCAACGACACCGTGGTGATGCCGCAGATGTCGGAGTTGCGAGGACACCGGTCGGTGCCCTCGTCTATGGCCTGGCAGATGCCGAAGTACCAGGTGGTGTTGGTGTGAGACGGAGGCGTGTCCTTGAGCAGGGACACGGAGTGGACGCCCGAAAGCAGCTCAAAGTTGTAGATGGCCAATTCCTTGGCCAGACAGTCAATGGCACTGGCAGTAGCCGCCAACGCCAAAGCACTGACGAGGTATTTGAACATGGTGGTAGGAAGAGGAGTGGTGGATTGAGATAGTGGCGTTAAGATCATGTGACGGCAGTCACATGAACAACGAATTCTAGTCACATGATCACAAACATATATTTTTATTATTGAGTTGTCTCGTCACATGATCACGATCAATGACATTATCATAATACAAGTCCTCTCGTCACATGATCTGTCACATGAACAAGGAAGTTCAAGACATATCGTCACATGATCACGAACAAGGACATATCATAATGCAAGTCCTCTCATCACATGATCACCAACCTGATTATCATATTTCCAGTCACATGTATCGTCACATGATCTCTCTTTCTCTCTTTCTCTCTTTCTCTTTCTCTTTCTCTCTTCTAGTCCTCTCGTCACATGATCGCTCACATGTATGGCACCTAATTTCATGTGCCCATGCTTCCAAATGCGGGGGCCCGAGGTTCCTCAGGCTATATAGTGCGATCCGTTTCCTCTTTGCCAACCATCCTTCTTCTTTTGCCATGGTCAAAGTCACTGTTTGTGGAGCCGCCGGAGGTATCGGCCAGCCCTTGTCGTTGTTGTTAAAATTGAACCCCCAAGTGTCCGAGTTGGCGCTTTTCGACATTGTCAATGCCAAGGGTGTGGCAGCTGACTTGTCCCATATCAACACCCCAGCTGTGGTCACTGGATACCAGCCCGAAAACAAGGACGACAAGACCGCCGTGGTCCAGGCGTTGAAGGGAACCGACTTGGTGGTCATTCCCGCCGGAGTGCCCCGGAAGCCTGGCATGACCCGTGCCGACTTGTTCAACATCAATGCGTCCATCATCAGAGACTTGGTGGCCAACATCGGCCGTACCGCTCCCAACGCCGCCATCTTGATCATCTCCAACCCCGTCAACGCCACCGTGCCCATTGCCGCCGAGGTGTTGAAGAAGTTGGGCGTGTTCAACCCCCTCAAGTTGTTCGGCGTCACCACCTTGGATTCCGTCAGAGCTGAGACCTTCTTGGGCGGCCTCATTGGCGAGGACCCCTCGTCCTTGAAGGGCAAGATCTCCGTCATCGGCGGCCACTCCGGCGACACCATCGTGCCCTTGGTGCACGTGGACGAGAAGATCGGCGCCAAGGTCGCCAAGTTGTCCAAGGCCGACTACGAGCTGTTTGTCCACAGAGTCCAGTTTGGCGGTGACGAGGTCGTCAAGGCCAAGAATGGCGCAGGCTCTGCCACCTTGTCCATGGCCTATGCCGGTTATAGGTTTGCCGCTGGCGTGTTGGACTCTTTGGCCGGAAAGCAGCCTGCCCCAGGTCTCACCGACTCCGCCTACATCTACTTGCCAGGCGTTCCCGGCGGCAAGGAGCTTGCCGCCAAGTCCTTGGACAACGTCGACTTCTTCTCCGTGCCTGTGGCTTTGAAGAACGGCCAGATCAGCTCTTTCACCAACCCATTCGCCTCGTTGAAAGTGACTGCCGAGGAGGAGAAATTGGTCAAGACCGCGTTGACAGGATTGAAGTCGTCCATTGAGCAGGGTACGTCCTTTGTCCAAGGCTCCAAGTTGTAGTTAGACACGATTATACGAGGTTATTTATTATTATAAAAAGTAGTAGCAGGTGAATTATAATTCGCCTGAAAAATTGATCTAGCCGAGGATCGAACTCGGGGCCTTTTCGGGACTTACTGCGATTGCATGTAAACGAAACGTGATAGCCGCTACACCACTAAACCTTTAACTGCGCAGGTGGCCAAATTTTTATGTCAAACCAGCCAGTACATTTGGTTTTGTGATTTTTCACATTTGATACTAAATGGAGCTTCTGGATGGAATTTACGCAATGTAGAGATAACATCATGTTATTCGCACGTGAAACTTGTACCTAGAGTATTTTTATAAACCTTTCAGAGTAGTTTAGCAAGTTGGGGCTGTGGACAGTTTCGAGCTATGCATAATGAAAGAATTAATTATTTAACGTCTTTAGGAGTCAATTGAGTGGTGGTGTCCTTGGGTATTATAGGAAGTGTATGGAGCCTGATTGTTGTGTCCATTCCTGTAAATTTCTGAGTTAGGAATACAAAATGGTAGAATTGGAATTTTGCACAAAAAATTGAAAAATTGCACACTTGAGTTGAATTTGATTGAAATTTCTCAGACAAGAATATTCAACTTTGTACACCATGTTGTTCGTAGTACTTCACATCTAATACTTCGATAAGGTTGATTCACTTGTTTTATATACGCATAAATCCTTTACGAGCATTTTAAAAGAGTGCTACAAAAATACGTCAAAATTTTGAAGTGGTGCAGATAATTAAATACGACAATAATATAACTACTTCTGGAGCACATCTGCTTCTGCAGTTTCTTCGATTAGCAAAAAGCAGTTGCATGAAATTGGCTACATCCGCATGAAAAAGATCATCGAGGTAGTTTTTTGAGTTACCGAAGTAGGCAAAACCAGGATACAATAGAATGACGCAGTGCCTTAATGGTTGCAAAAAGTTGAATAGTGAGAAAATATATCAGTTTTTCTCGAACAATGAAAAAATGCTGCCAAGATGAATTGGTCGCTTATGCTAAGGCTACTGATAAGCGCACCTAAAGATGGGTCTGGCTAAGACAAGTTGGAAAGCAACTAACAGAACGGTCAATGCAAAATTTATTTTGTTCTACAGTTATCTTCATTCCAGCTTCGTTGAAACGAATGTACAATAATTCATCCTTTGAAATCATATCCCTCTTCACACTGCTCTTCAACACTGCCAAATCTGTTCATTGGGGGTAAATTCCAGAGAGAATGGGAGAAGGTAGAGAAGTTTGTTTCACGTTCTTGGATCGTAAGTATTATACTAGGGCTTTTGTGAATATTGGCATTGTCCAATACAATATTACAATGCGAGAGAGCTGGAATTGCATTAAGTTCATCGATAACATCTTGGATGTATAGATCAATGTCGGTGACCATATTTTCTGGTCTTGGATGATTGTTTTCCTCCAATTGAGTGCCAGTTACTTTGTGTGATGGATTTTTTTTCATTGAATCACGCCAGATTCAGAGATATCTCCAAGTGAAGGTCTTCTGAGGAAAGGAGAGATTCAATTCTCAATTACTGGGGTGGTTCCTTTGGGAGCCCAACCTCCTGGACTTACCAAATTTATTAGAAACATCACCTCATCTACAAAAACGCAATTCTTCAAATAGTTAACTCCTCTATCCTGAATTTGTTTGACGAATTCGTTTCTCTGTTCAATCTTGACGGGGTGTTCCTGTCAATAATTGTAGAACGAAGAAGTTTGAAATTAAGGGCACATTTTTCTCCGGCAAAGCGAGAGTGTGGATTTACTCATTTGAATATGTTCAAATTCTTTTTGCAATCTTTTCATCATTTCATCCAAATAAATGCTTGGTTCGTTAACAGCTAATTCAAAAGATGCATTTTATGATCTTCCCCCAATGATGAGTATTTAGGTCTACCTTTCTTAGGTAACATATACACATCCTCCGAATATGGCTGTTCCGTGTACTGTTTCACACATTTTTGAGTCACCTTGGGTGAAACACCAATTTCTCGAGTTATGGATGCAATACTTGCACCCACCCGTACAGTCCATTCGTCAGAAAAGAGTACTTCTCAGAATAGATTGGGAGTAATTTCAGAATCAACTTTCTGATTTCCGTTAAGGTCCAGGTTCAAGCTCAGATTTGGGATCTTTTTCTTCCACTGGCTCAGAAGGATTTGAATGGATGTGACATTTCAAGCAGATCAAAGGAAAATTGACACTATTACCAGTTCCTTAATCCATTGGCTTTCCACGCTCAACTATAGGTAAGAAATCGCAGACCTCGCTAGAATACCTAGTGATATTGGGAAGGTTGTAACAGTTTTGAATTCAGAAGATTACCCCTAAACCCCTTCATACCTCAATATTCACGTGTATGTTTCAGAAAATACTGATGTTTGAGGCTTGGTAACAGGTAAATTCCCTATTCTTGCAAGGAGTACAAATGTTAAGATTTAACGGTATGTCAAGGCTCAATGCTTTCTTGATGTTTTATGGATTAAGAATTGGCGAAGGGACTAAATTTCCAAGGTTGAAACACAAGAAGGCAGCAACATTATGTTCTCAATCGTAACTTAAGAATTACTGGTGCAAAGATACTGGTTTTAGGCGTTGAGCATTTCCAGTTATCTCAATTTCATTGTGTCTATAACTAGGTGGAAACATGCGTCTATTAAATTGACGTGCGAATTCCACAGTAGAAATACTGATTCAGGCTGAAATGCGCACTTGAGACTTCCATGATTTATCTGTACCTGCTTTCTTTGACATGGCCAGTCCAGATTTGCTATCTACTTTTTCCATACTACATTCATTCTTCTATTGAACTAGTTAATACTGGGTGCCCTTCTCAACAACTAGATGCCTGCGTAGCGTAATGGTTAACGCGTTTGACTTCTAATCAAAAGATTCCGGGTTCGACTCCCGGCGTGGGTTTAGTTGCGGTTTTAGCTCAGTTGGGAGAGCGTCAGACTGAAGAGATTCAGTCACAGTTAATCTGAAGGTCCTGTGTTCGATCCACAGAAATCGCATCTTTTTTTACTTTTTTTGCATCTACAAAAGTTTCAATTCAATTATTGTGGTATTAAGTATTACTATTAATCTAGAGCTCAATATGCTTGACGGCAGAAACCAAACCTCTATCGACATTTGCCCAGCTGACATACACAGGACTGTAGTGATTCAACTCGTCAAAAGCGGGAACTGCACTCACCGACTCGCCCTTCTCCACTTGTGGGTTGACATCGGCCCAGAAGCATTCAAGTCTAATTCCCAATTGGTGAACGAGAATCGCCTCGATATCGATGGAATCCATGTTGGCTTCTTGGTCCACGATTTCGGGAATCCACTTGAATCCGAGATGGAAGTCCTTGTCCCAGTTGAGCTTGTTCAAACTGAGACTTCTGATACCCTGTGGAGACTTGTACACGTAATTTCCGTCTTTGTCGGTAGAAAAGCCTTCTTGCTGCGCAGCAAATGTGGGATGCGCTGTGCTGTTGGGCTTGCTGGTGCTATCGTTGTAAACAATCACAGACTTGACTGGGAGTGGGTCGGTCACCTGTTTGGTCAATTTTTCAGTGGAGTCGCTGACGCTAAACTCCAAATTGCACATTCTGCTCTTGGGAACCTTGATCTTGATCTCCGCCTTCATGAAGCCGTAAGGGAAATCATTCTCAAAACTGGCATTTTGGACAACCTCCACATCGACAAGCTTTTGGGTCAATTTGAAGTCGCCGAGCTTTGGTGGAAGAGTACTCTTGTAAGTGCACTTTTCCATGCCATCGCCACGGTCAGTACAGTTCAATTTTTCACCGGCTTCCTTAAGAGATGGCATGTCGCTCAAAACAGCTCTCATTGGAGATCCAATTCTTCCCAACACATTGACATAAGTCTGGGTTGACTCGTCCAAGTCGATGGTTTGAAGGAACCTCAACTTCAATGGGTTCTCAATGTCGAAAGAAGGAGCATTTTGAAGCAACAAGGTTCCAGTCAAGGCAAAGAAGACCAAGAAGGTCACGATGATTCTGTTGAACTTGAAGATGAAAGGCAAAAAGGGCAAACTCCAAGCAATCACCAAGTACTTAGCGAAGGTATAAATCAACTTCTCTGCTTGCAAGGATTCTTGGACAGACTTATTGAGACCATCCAAGACCAAGAAACCCGTGTTGTAGATAATCAATGAGGCTAAAGGCACAATAAACAAGAACTGGATGGACCAGTCGTAACCACGGGCCTTGGATTCTTGAGCAGGGTGCTCGAAGGACAAGGAAGAAGAGTCGTCATCGACATTGACATCAGCATCTTCATCTTCATAGCTGTGGGTGCCATAGTTTCTTTGGCCATCCAACAAAGGCTGGGAGGTTTCTGCGTCGCCAGAAATATCTCTCTTTCCTTCCTTGACACTCCATCCAATCAAACCGACCAAGGAGCCCACGGACTGCAAAAAGAACAAGATAGTAAGAGGCAATTCACCAGTGTGATCGTCGCCTAATCTATTTCTGGTGAGTTTGATTGTGGAGTACAACACGGCAACCCAGGTGAGGAAGGAAATTTGAATGTTGACGATCAACTTTTCGTCGTGGTTGATGACATTGAAGTTTCTGAAGACCAAGTTGATACCATTGAGGATCAAGAAGTTGACGAAGAAGAAGACCGACAACAAGGTGAACACCACCAACAAGAACGAGGAGTTGACGATGAACTGGTTCTGCGACGAGATGGCCACGTCGGTGAAGATGTCCAAGGCAAAAATGGACAACACCAAGGAGACGGGGAACTTGAAGATGTTGACGAAACTGAGGTTCCAGTTGCGCTTGTACTTGAAAATAACCACCAAGAATGGAATACTGACCAAGGGCACAAGGATCAAGAGGATGGTGTTAATGACGACCACCTTGGAGGTGGAGAATGCGTAGAAGGAGTTGTAGAACGAGAAGTAGAGCGAGAAGTTGGACAACTCGTCACTGGCGTCGGCAGAGTCGATCTCGAGCTCTTGTTGGAGACTGTCCACAAAGTCCAATGTCACTGACAACATGTGCCACAACGACTGGATCGAGGTTTCACGGATGTTGTCACGGGTGGTGTGGTAGATGTCTCTGGGCTTGTAGAACGCCACGTCGAGACCGCGCAATTTGCCTTCCAAGGTGTAGATTTTGTAGTCGGTTTCGCTGTGGATCAAGTTGTTGGCAAAGCCCTGCTGGAAAATGGAGTTTCCGTAGGGGTATCTGACCTTCTTGAACTGGTTGACCAAGCCGTAGTCAGTGCCTCTGAACATGAAGGCCTTGCCTCCGGCTCCGGTGCCCTCCAAGTTCAAGAAGAACGACACGCCCTTGGACCAGGGGTGGGTCAAGAACGCGGAAGCACCGTAGAGTCCGAATTCCTCGTCATTGTTGAAATTAAACACGATGGTACGCTCAGGTTGCTTGGCTCCAGGACGCGAGTAGTGGGCGAGAGCGCCCAACATGGACGCAATGCCCATGCCGTCGTCGGTGATGCCGTAACTGGAGGGCACCGAGTCGTAGTGGGCACTCAACAACAATGCAGGCAAGCTGGGGTCGGAGCCGTTGATACGCACCAACAAGTTGTTGCTTTCGTAGTAGGCCACCAGGTGGTCGAGCGAGTGGGGCGAGTGGAACAAGAGGCGGTTGGTGTAGTCCAAGTCGTTGTCATACTCGATGTATTTTTTGCTGGCAATGGTGTGGCGGATGGTTTTCTCAAGGTAGTCGTGGACCCAGTCGTTAGAGGGGGAGCCGTAGGGGTGCTTGAAGCGGCCGATTTCCTGGAGTGCCAGCCACGCAAAGTCCAAGGACTGCTTTTCGGCGGCGTTTTGGGGAAGGGGGACCGAGGTTTGGAGGTCATTGTCGTAGTGAGAGGCGAAAAGGGTGAAGACGAAGGAAGCAAAGATAAACAAGGTGAGTGAGGTTTTGCGGTAGCCGAAAGTGCTCCGGAGAACCTGGACTAGGCCATTGGCCCTTTTGGGGCCCTTGCCGGGCCGAGAGCCGTGCAAGGGGCCGTCTTCCCTGGAGGGTTCGGTCATGGGGAGGAAAAAGGAGGTATGGCTTTATGGCTATACTGTGGAGTAGATAGAAGAAGAGAAGGTGTAGTGCGGGCACGTGACGAGGCACGTGCAGGGCTGGCACGGCCCAAACGGGAAGCCAGAAGCCAGAAGCCAGAAGCCAGGACCACAACAAGCCAGGATCACAGTACACATCAATGGGATTCAAGGTGGAGAATGCAGAATGAATGGAGGAATGGAGAGAAATGTCCGTTTTTGGTAAAGGAGTGTGGGAAATGTGCCGACATGTTAACGGTACTAGTATTATTATTATAGTGCGGGTGAAAATTCACTGCTAATTATTGTAGTCTATTGTTGAATTATATGGATTGTATTGAGTTTAAAGTGTGGGTGTAGTATCTTCTCATCTTTTCACCTCCACCGTACAATTTGACCGGAATCCAAATTTCAGAACTTGGTAAAATTCTTCTTCACTTTGATGTGTCCCTGCTAGCTGAAATGGCTGCATGTAGAAGGGCTTTTATCCATTTCACCATGGCCAGTCTATTCATGTCCTTTTCATTATCCCATTTATCCGTAATGCGCATCTCACTTATGCATTGGACCAGGGACCGGAAACGTCACAGAACTTGCCAGGGGCTTCTGTATGGCGGAAATAAGGACGCGAGCCCTTTACGTCCATTTCAGGGGCAGTTGCCGCCAATAGGCGCTGGACATAGCACCTGCTGATGGAGGTCTGGACTGCCGCGACATTGTCGCGGATCGCCTCCACTGGGCAATGTCGCGAAATCCCGGTCCTTTACATACCCAAGACAATCCACATGGAAATCTATTCCCATCACCATGCCCCAATTTGCCCCCTTGAAGAACGACTTGATTCTTAGAGCCGCTTTGGGTGAAAAGGTCGACAGACCTCCCATCTGGATCATGGTACGTCACTCCCAATGAATTGCCCTTACGTCCAATTCTTCTCCTGCCTTTTCATCTTCCCCAGTACTAACCGCCAGAGACAAGCCGGTCGCTACTTGCCAGAATACCACGAGGTTAAAGGAGACCGTGACTTCTTTGCCACGTGTCGTGATGCTGAGATCGCCTCCATCATCACCATCCAGCCAGTGGAGCGCTATGCGGGCCTCATTGATGCTGCCATCATCTTCAGTGACATCTTGGTGATTCCCCAAGCCATGGGCTTTGAGATCGACATGGTCGACGGCAAGGGCCCCGTGTTCCGCGAGCCATTGAGATCGCCCGCCGACCTCTCCCGCGTGGTCTTGAAGCCCGATATCCTCTCCAGCTTGGACTGGGCCTTCAAGGCCATCACCTTGACCCGGGTCAAGTTGGACGGCAGAGTGCCCTTGTTGGGCTTTGTCGGCGCCCCCTGGACGTTGTTGGTCTACATGACCGAAGGCCAAGGCTCCAAGATGTTCCGCTTCGCCAAGGAGTGGATCTACAACTACACCAAGGAGTCGCACCAGTTGTTGCAAGCCATCACCGACGCCTGTGTCGAGTTCTTGGCCCAGCAGGTCGTTGCTGGAGCCCAGATGTTGCAGATCTTCGAGTCGTGGGCCGGCGAGTTGGGCCCCAACGAGTTCAACGAGTTCTGCTTGCCCTACTTGAAGCAGATTGCCCACAAGTTGCCTCCTCGTTTGAAGGAATTGGGCGTCACCGACAGAATCCCCTTGACCGTATTTGCCAAGGGCGCCTGGTATGCTTTGGACGACTTGTGTGACGCTGGCTACGATACTGTGTCGTTGGACTGGTTGTACAAGCCCGAGGACGCTGTCAAGGTGGCCTATGGCAGAAGAATCACCTTGCAGGGCAACCTTGATCCCGGAATCATGTACGGATCCGACGAGGTCATCAGCCAGAAGGTTGAGGGAATGATCAAGGGTTTCGGTGGAGGCAAGCAAAACTACATCATCAACTTTGGTCATGGAACTCATCCTTTCATGAAGCCCGAGAAGGTGAAGCACTTCTTGAAGGAATGTCACAGGGTGGGAAAACAATGAGCTTCGTTCATGTATATACCAATAGATGTGGTTGCAAATTAATGGAAGTAGAGATCAACATAATGGATGAATTTCTGGATCTTTCAAGATGTACACTATTATGATCATAGATAGTTGAAAGTTTAGGATGTTTTAAGATAGACATTATTTTGAGATGGTTTACTTAATTGAAAATAAGAACGAGTAGGATATTTCAAGATGTACACTGTTCATAAATGGTTTATTGCATTGAAAATTTAGGATACTTCAAGATGGACACTATATTGATCATAAATGGTTTACTGCATTGAAAATTTAGGATATTTCAAGATGGACACTATATTGTTCATAGATGGTTTACTTGATTGAAGTTGAGAACGAGTAGGATATTTTACAGTGGCAGTATTATAAGAAAGTCTAGCACATTGGTAGTTCACCATTTGTTTCGTTTAGCTGAAACCAATTAAATTGAATTAAATCAATAATTCTCTCAGTTACATGCCCAATATACTAATTGGGAGTTTAGCACCTAAATATTTCAAATGTGTAGACTCAGCATAATGAATTGTCATAGTCCAATTGCCTCAATGTGAAATGATGAACAACTCCACAAATATGATTAGTAAATAAATTGATCTCAGCTCTTCTAATGAAGTATCGTAATATTTTTGGCATGAGATAATGACCAATTAGTACCTTTGCTCATATCATTGCCAATGTGTCATGTTTCATGCTAAAAATAACTGTGTCAGAAAGTTCATATTCATCTATTTTTCAATGTTCATTTTTTCTTGAGCTTTCTACTTTTGAATTTTGCAGCCTGACGCTACCTCTTCTTTACCAACTACTTGTCCAAATACCTAAAACAACAAGTATACCGCGTTACTAGATCAAATACTTTGACAGTATTGACTTCAGAAGCTTTGATGACTCTCATATGACTCCGTCAT
Source organism: Suhomyces panamericanus (assembly GCA_030582475.1). Lineage (NCBI taxonomy): Eukaryota > Fungi > Ascomycota > Pichiomycetes > Serinales > Debaryomycetaceae > Suhomyces > Suhomyces panamericanus. The sequence goes on from JAKTXI010000019.1 coordinate 86,688, forward strand.
GACTCCAGTATGACTCTTTTTGTGCCGCCTTCTCACATCACCATTGACTCATAGTTGCCATCGCACTCTTAGAGTGCACACTATTTCAAGACAAATTCGCCTCCAAATATCATCACATCCACCATGTCGATCAACAAGGACGATTTGTATTTGTACACACTCAAAGATTCCGTCAAGGACACGTTGGAATTACTCCAGTTCGATTCCTTGACCCAGGAACAGGTGCCTACATCTTCAGAGACCCCAGAGCCACCCCAGTCTCTACCTCAGACACCTACAAATGGCAAGGAGGATTCGTCGTACTACAAGTCGGACTTATACCGGTTCAACTTGAAACGTGCGCTCAACAACTTGAGTCCCTTGACAGAAGAGCAATTCGAGGAATTGTTGGAAAAACAATCCATTGAAAGTTTGTCAGGTTCAGACACCGAGGAGGACGAAGAGGAAACTGATGAATCGTCCACTCAGAATAGAAAGTTGGAAACTCTCATCAGGAAATTGGACTTCCAGAGCACGAATTCAGAGGAGGAAGAGGAGCAAACTGTCAGCCATCTCAACTCCAGAACTCCATACGTCTTCTTCAGATCCTCCTTACTCGATGAAGACAAGGCATTCGCTGCATACAAGGGCTTGTACACCGAGACAGAGCTCTTGGAGTCGCCTTTGCAGACAGTCAAGTCATTTTCCAGTGACCTCAAGACTTCCAAATCCGCATTGTTCATGATCGGAGGTGGCCATTTCGCTGGTGCTATCATTTCCCATGTGACCAAGAACACCAGAGGAAATGCCAACAATATGAAAGAATCGAAACAAGAGCAAGGTGTCAATGTTATAGTGTCAAAGACGTTCCACAGGTACACCACCAGAAGAAAGCAGGGTGGTTCGCAAAGTGCTAGTGACAATGCTAGAGGGAAAGCCAACTCTGCAGGTTCCAGCATCAGAAGATATAACGAGCAAGCATTGATCAAAGAGGTTAGAGAATTATTGCAAGAATGGAGTGGATATTTGAAAGAGTGCTCGTCCGTGTATATCAGAGCCAATGGAGCCAGCAATAGGAAAATTCTTGTGGGATACGAGGGAGCACAATTGAACAACGATGACAAGAGAATAAAAAACTTTCCATTTTCAACAAAGAGAGCTACCACTTCTGAACTCAAGCGTGCTTGGGTAGAATTGACCTATTTGAAGATAATGAATTTACCAAAGGTAAACGAAAAAGCAAAGAAAAAATTAGAAAAGATCGAAGCAAAGACAGAAAAAATAGAAGAAACAAAGAAAGACCCAATTGAGATTCGCAATGAAGAATATTCCAAGGAATTAATCGGCTTGCTTAAGAAACAAAAAGCTCCAAAATTAATGAGTTTCATAAAGCAGAATAAAATCTCAGTGAATGAGTTTACTCTTAGCCCATCTTCCAAGTATATCAACCAACCTACACTCTTGCATTATGCAGCATCCAATGGCTTAGACCACATGGTAATGATTTTGATGAACAACTTGAAAGCTGATCCCACTCTTGTCAATCAATTTGATCGCACAGCATATGAAGTTGCCAATGATAAGAAAGCAAAGAATGCTTTTCAAGTGGCAAGACATAAATTGGGCGAATCATACTGTGACTGGAACAAAAGTAAGATCGGACCAGCAAAGTCTAGGGAAGAGTTTGACGAGGAAGAAAAAGAAGAGAAGGAACGGGTAAAAGAAGAGAAGCAAAAGTTGATTCAAGATGAATTAGCAAAGAAAACCGAGATGGAGTTGAAGAAACCAAGCATATCCTCTTCAGGAACATTGGGCGGAGTACCAATAGGGGCCAGTATTAACGAATTGAGTGGATTGTCTGATCAGCAAAAGATGAGATTGCTTAGAGAACAGAGAGCTAGAGCAGCAGAGGCTAGGTTTAAGAAAAATTAAGTCTAGTATTACTATATATGCATTTGTATAAGCTGGAAGACTTGTCTTCAATATAGAGGTTTATTCATCCTTTTCATTTGACACTTTTGTCATTATGTAGGAAAGCATTTTCCGTTCTTCGAACCCTTTATTTTGAATGATATTGCATAATATCGGATCGGAAATTAGCTTGATGTTGTCCTTTATAGTAGGATCGTAATGCAAATACTCATTGAGTGCGTGTTTTATAGAAACCATAGAAGAGCCTTTGTTTTCTTCAACTTGCTTCTTCAAATCCAAGGCAGAAACCCACGAATTCAGTCTCAATGAAGAATTTTCGTATTCATCTTCATCTGTTTCGGCTTCTTCGAAACTGGAATTGTCACCAGTTCCTTGGCAAGAGCATTCCAAGAGATCATGGGTATTCGATTTTGTAGATTGGTCAATTTCAAACAAATTCTTCAAGTCAAACGAGTCAAACACATCTGATTTAGATTGGGCATCATCATCAAGGAATTTTGAACTTAAATTGTTCTTCATTAATTGTCGTTGAAAAATCTTTTCGTCAATACAACCAGTTGTAAGGATTCTGTAAATAAAACATGGCTTGTTTTGACCGTCTCTATGAATTCTTGCCATAGATTGCAAATCGACCGAGGGATTCCAATCATTATCGAATAAAATCAACCTGGAAGCACCCACTAAATTAATTCCCATTCCCCCAGATTTGGACGAGAGAAGGAAAACTGGGATTGAAGAAGAAGAACTCTTGTTAAATTCACTTACCAACTTGTTCCGAAGGTTCTTTGGGGTTGAGCCATCTAGTCTCAAGAATTTGAGATTAAGCTTGTTTAACACTAATTCCAAAATGTCCAATGTTTGTGTATAGTTTGAAATGAGAACCAACTTCTCTTTGGCTGCCGTTATCTCCAACAAAAGCGGTATTAAAATATTAATTTTTCCAGATGCTGTCCCTAAGGTCAGTAATGAAGTGAACTGGGACTCAAATTTCGTATCTTCCTTAATAAGTCCTTGAAAAAACCCATCCTCCCGAAGCAATGCAGGAGAATTGCAAATTTTCTTGAATATATTAATTAATGTGAATGCTTGATTTGTGCTTTCATTGAGCAACTGGTCAAACTTTCTAAGATTGATAATGTAGTTGAACAATTTAATTTGTAAAGAAGTAGGAGGAACATAGAGGACAATGTCGGTCTTAGTAGTCAAGTAATTCATCAATATGGATTGAGTTCTTCTCAAAATAAATTTCTTTGTTATAGAAATAAGATCATTTGAAATTTGTTCTCCTCTTTTCTTAATTTCTGGATCATAACAATTCACATCTCTTGATTTGAGGATCGGATTAATATACTCCTTTTGAAATGTTTTGTAATCTCCAAGAATACCAGGGTTCAAGAAATCAATAATGGTGTAGAATTCTACTAAATCATTTTGGATAGGAGTACCGGTCAAAAGAATTTTCTTTTTGACATTGAGTTTTGTTAAATGACCTAGAACTTTGTTGGTTTTGCTTTTGAGACGATGACCTTCGTCACAGACTAAGAGATCGAAATTGATGGAGGAAAGTTCTTCGAAATGGGTAGACACCTTTTCGTAGTTGATAATTAATACTTGATAAACGTTAAGTTTGCCAAAGCTAATGAGATTTTGTTTGTCAGAAATCAACCCATTACCGGAATTACCATTCAAAGTCAATACCTGGATTCTATTCCTGCCTAGCCACTTTTTGAATTCTTGCTGCCAGTTATTGATGAGAGTAACTGGGCAACATATGAGGATTTTGTGAAGTTCTGACTTTTTGCCAGGAATGGGTGATTGTTTGTTGAGAGTGTAGATCAAGGAAATCGTCATTAATGTTTTTCCAAGACCCATTTCATCTGCCAAGAGACACCCGTTGCCGTCATAATCTCGGAAACCGAGGAGGCATTCGTAAAGAAAACGGAGTCCTTCGACCTGGTGAGGCCGGAGTTTTGAGCCAACAATTGAATCAACCTCAATTGACTTGTAATTGGGTAAATGAGGTGGAGGATGTAATTTGATAGGGGAATTTTTCAGTACTTCTGGAACGTCAATCTGAGTATTTGATGATGGTTGAGGAAGAGTTTCGACTTCTGGAGTAGATTCAGGAGCCATTTTGGGGGCAATTAGCGGTTTGATGTAAGGATTTGATGGTAAAGTTTGGGAAATTGGAGGTGGTGAATTCGCAGCCATTTGATCTGTAGATGAACTTTCGGAGTCCACTTTGCTTTCAATTTCGAGCTCATACTGGCCAATAGAAATGATCGCTTCAAGGAAGTCAGGTTTATATGTAGTGAGGTTCTTTTTGGACAACTGCTTGCCGTCGGAGTCTTTGAAGGATAACGAGCACGCGTTGTTTTCATAACTCACTAAAAGAGTGCCATCACCTTCCCAAGTTTTGTTCTTTTTGGTGGACCGCTTCCTCCATTGTACTAAGTAGCGATCCTTGGAGGTTGGAGATGGTGTAGATACTGTGTCTTGTGGGATTGGTCGATGTAGCGTTGGTCTCTTATTCGATATAGGAGTGTATGCTCTTCTCTTTAAAGGAACCAGAACGCGATGAGTCGAAGCCAAATTCTCTGATCGAGCCGAATTTGGAGACGGAGATGGCGATTTGGATGACTTCACAGGATCAGAAGGGTTGGAAGTAGCATCTGGCGGCGGATCATCCTTCTTAATGAACCTCGGAGGCTTGAATGCAGAGTTGACTGGCATGACGCGTCTTTATGGTAAACAGAAGAGTGTAAAACTGAGAACATAATATGGGGAAACCGAGGTAGCACAAGACACTTGAATAGAGACTATAATTGTTGATGAACAAGGAAGTTGTTAACCAGCCCACTAGGTATAATTCGGCACTATATAGTCTAATGAGAGTTCATTTCTAGTTTTACATCTTCCTGGTTCGCAAGGTTCTTAGAGGAGGTAAGTACGTAGAGTGACATGAATAATTCTGCAAGACATTGAAGTTCTGGGAGTGGACACTCAGTAATATACCGATGCAAGTCTTAAAATGTACACCAAAGTCGTAATATTATAATTCACTAATCGAACTGAGTTCTATTCAGGTAATAGTGATCATAAAAAACCAGATGGGAGTTTTACTGCTAGGTAGAAACATACTTTTGGTCACTTTAATCAACTTAGCTTTAATATCCCACTTTAATTAACTTAACTTCAATCACTCGATAGTCAATCTCGCGTTTCAATGGGGGGACATCGATTCCAACTCTAATACTATTTTTAATTTCATTCTACTCCCAAAGTGTTTAGTGACTTTCCATATGAAATAATCCACACCTCCTTGGGTTCCCTATTTGATCTACGATGTTGACGTCGTTGGCCTATTAAAAGAATTCAAAGCCTCACGAATGTGACTTGAATTGATAAAATCCACAGTCGAAGCTGTATAGCTACGTATCACCTCCACAATGTACCAACTTCCTTTTTGGTTTTATTTTAATTCTCATTACACCTTTCAGCACTATACCAATTCTATGCTTGATTTGATCCGGAAGCTAGGGTGTTGTGATTCTGTTTGTGTACTGGTCCGCTACATTCTGTTTGTGTACGAGATTCCATAACGTGGGATTGCGGTGACGGGGCTTATGCCTTCTATGCTTAGATCTGCATAACCTCTTAGATTTCTTCATTTGCGTAATGGGTGAATAGGTGCGTGGGGCGCCTCTATGGTTCTCTTTTCGCATAAATGGAAATGTAATTACAACGGGCTATGTAGAAGTGCATGAAATATGGAGACTTGAAGGAGATATGGATACTACGTAAATTGGTGAGTCCATGCTATGTAAAGTATATAGTCCATGGGAGATACGGTTGGGGTTCTCTAAGTTTGACCCCTATTAGTCAGTTCTAACCCCGGCAATAATTTGGGTGACCATGGTCCAAGCTCCGAGAAGAAGAAACTCCATAGTTAATCAACCATGACTCCAAATAGAACAAGGACTCCTAGAACTGTAAATGTTCTAGCAGTGTCAAATGTTCTAGCATCGTTCTACAATTAGTTTCCATAACCTCGATACTCTCGAACATAGACTTGGTGTGTTCTTGATATCTTCGGTGCAATGTTCTCCACAGTGCGATAACCTCTGGAAATTATAGTGCGATATCTAGTTTGATAACGAAGATGGACAGAACTGCTCGATATTCTACACACCATGTCCACTCTTACTGTCCCTCTCTCAACTCCACAACGTAGTCCTTACTCTCCACTTCTTTTTCCGCATATTGCCGTCTCCTTTTTTCTTCCCTGTAACCCTCTCCTTCTATTCTCGTGTTTAAAGCCGTCTCGGCCGTCTGGTGGTGGTCAGAAGACAATGCCCAAATGTGCTATTGTCACAAGTACCGACTGGCTTCCCCCTCCTTACCCATCCAGTTCCGTTCTGTTGGTGGAGTGCTTGAAACTGCTCGGGAGAAGTTGCCGTCGTGCTCGTCTGTGACAACAATAGGCCAGGTCGAGGACTCGAGAATGTTGGGCCATAGTCGAGATGGATGACAGAGAGAAGGATGGTAAATATTCTGAATGAACTTCGTAGGGAGCATGTCTGTAGGGTTAGATAGGTAGATGTGCTCTGTACATGAACACTGGCACACGAACTCGGGCGAGAGACTCCTTTTGGAGGGTTAGTTCTCCATTTTCGCTGTTGTCTACGGTCATTTTTGTCATTGGATTTCTTAGGCGTAGTGTGATATTTACATCTCTATAGTACAGTGGCATCTGGGTGACGAGACTCCCGAGAGCGGTGAAGTGAAGGAGGAAGCGTGGCAACGAGCCGCCACATGGCGAGCAAACGGGCGACAGAGCCTCGGGCTCTGTCGGTGGTATTTTTTTTTTGATGATTTCGATGATAGTGAATTTTGAAAAAGTAGTCATGGAAGGTTGAAAGAAGTAGCCAGCTATGACCATTGGTCGTACGCGAGACTGTTATAAGCTAGAGTCGCTTACAACTCGATCTCGCTGCCCCAGGCGTAGTAGTAGACGCGGGACAACGCAAACACAATAGTGGCAGGCAAGTACGAGTAGATGCCATAGCCGATGATGATCAACAGCGAGAGGAGGAACAAGTGGAGGGTGAAGCTCTCGTTCTTGGTAAGCATGTAGTGGGGGAAGTGGTGGTAGTACACCTGGTACATGTTGTGGAGGGTCGACATGGAAGGAGGGACAACAACAAGGATATGAAGCAGAGGGAAGAAAAGGAGGAAGAGTGGAAGAGAGAAGTGGAAGTAGCAGAAGAAACGAGCAGATGTGGAAACGCGAGTGCAAAAGCGACTGCGGCGAGTGAGAAAATAGTGAGAAATGTAGTGAGAAATGCAGCTAGAATTACTGCGAGGAAAGGGGAAGTAGACAAAGGATGAAGTCTAAGTATATGGAGAGTGTGAATGGTATTAATGGAAAGTGAGATGTTCGTGTGGATGGATAGTGTGGGTGGAGTGTGACGGCTATAGTTATATAGGTCGTGGCACTAGTGAGTGGTGGCTGGAGAGTTGAGGCTGGCACTTGATGTCACTCGGCTGATGGCGTGGAATGGGCACAAATGCTGGAATTAGGAGACTACGCACGGGGACCAGCGGTGTAGTTATAGGGAATGGACGGGGACGCTCGTGGTAAGATGGCAGTGGGGGCGGAGTAGCTAAGGGATGCGGCGGTGTATGTGAAAAGCGGCCGGTTAGCGACGCTGGCCGTGCAAAAATAGTCCAGTCCAGGGGAAATGAATTCAGAAGTGGTAGTGAAAGAATAGAGAGAGATTAGTGAGAGTAACGTACTACCGTAGTGAGAGGTGGCGTTGGAGTGGAAATTGGGCAGAGAAGGAAAGGTTATAGGAGAAGCAAAGAACTACATTGAGGAAGAACGATAGTGGCGGATCTATTCGCATAATAGAGTAGGTATGGTGGTGAGCGTGGTGGTGATCCACAAAGCCCAGTTTGCAGGAGTTGCCTGGGACTGTCATCAACGGTGAGGCCAGAGCTCACGACGGTGATGCTGGGGTTGGTTGGCGAACGAACGCGTCAATGAAGGCGAAGCAGGTTCAGAGTGGAAATAGTATAGCAGAGGAAGTTACAGAAATGATGAAATGGGGAGTTGATAGAATATGTTATTCTGGAACTTGATTAGTAGGGAACATATGGAAATGAGAGCGATAGAAATGAAGGGAAAAGGGATTGTAGAAGGAGAAGTCGATGAATTGGGACGCTCGAGGAATGAATAGATTCTTGGAAACCTTGATTTTATCTAATAGTTGCGGGTTAGATTTGATATGAATAGGGTTTAAATTAATGATAAATTGAAGTTCAGATAGTGGATACAGCGTACTTTTGTGCTAGTACGAACTGTTTCGCCGTAGTAGTTGCTCTGTAGAGATACAATAGTGTTTTCCTTATAAATACAAATCAACTATAAATACACACATACCTACAATATTCACTATGTACTATTCATTCACATGGACTGTTCTACTATCTACCAGGGTATCGCACCTTCCTTTTATTTTAGCATACTTCTTTTTATGGAAAATACTCCTGATATTCAATGTGTCTGACAATAGATTTCATAGCAACTACCTTGCAAAATTCCGATCCCAGTATGTCCCCGGGTTGCTTAATCCCAGACGATCCTGTCTCGGTCTGACTAAACATGCTAGACACCTAAAATGCGCGTTTCTCATAGGTGCCATCTCCACAACTGAGACCTACTAATGCACCATACTGCCTCCAGAATCCATATCTCTAACCTCTGAAAATGTAGAATTATTGCACTACATACGAACTGTAAATCAACTCGATATATAGTCTCCATTCTGTCCCTACCTCGCAATCTCTCTCCCTATCCATTATGACATCAGCAATCAATCACTCCGTGTGAGTGAGTCGCATTGGCTTTTTTCTACCGATGGCTTAGTCGCTTTTTCCAACTACATTCATTTCCTCCTTCATGCCTCCTAAAAGTACAGGGTCGGGGGTCGATATCGACCTGCTCAAGGCCCGGCTCGTTGCTGCACGCCCAGCACAACTTTCTCGCGACCTCTTGTATCAGGATTTCCTCCAATTGGTCCTTCTAGTGCGCTCTACCTGTGAACAGGGCCTGGCTGACGATTCGTGGTTTATCGTGCTAAACGACACCTTGGCGGTGTGTTTGCTCCGTATGACCCAGGTAGCCCGACTCTCTTCGCCTTTCAGCGTTGAACCGACCGCTTTCGATGCCATTTTGTCCTATGCCAGCCGCTATCTCAACCACAAGTCCGCACCCCTCAATAACTCGTTGACGGCGTTGTTGTCCAAGCTCATTGCATTTGGCAGCTTCAACAGTCCATCCATTCTCCAGAAAGCGCTCCAGACATCCATTTCGGCCATTTTGCAGCAGCCCTTGTCCAAAAACTTGTACAATGTTCTCGAACTCTACCTCCGCACACTCTCCAACAAGAACTACGTGCTAGACCACTTTCCCGAGCTTCCTTCCACCTGCATCGGTGCTCTTCAGGACGACAGCACTGCCAATGCCGCCAGCAAGACATTTGTGGCCATTTTTGCTGGCTTGTACACCGTCGAATCCGTCCCCCTTCTCTGGTTCCAAACATGGAAACCGTTGATTTGCCACGGTTTGGACCAGAACAGCACCAGAACCAACATCATGACCTACTTGCTTCCTAACCTAATCCAAATCTGTCCCCAGGCCTTCCAATTACTCATTGCCGAATATTCTACCCTCAATCTAGCACAAGACACCACCGCTCTGGAAATTATCATGGGCCTCTACAAAATCGCCCAGGAGTCCTCGATTCCACACCAACTTCCCTCGGAGTTGAAGCTCCTATTGACCCACTACACCCCTTCCATCAGACTCAATGCCTTGTCGCTTCTTCTTGGTGGCTCTTCCAAGAATGCCAAATCGGTCCCTATTCCCTCGTCTATTTACGACTTGATCATTTCGTCCGATATTATCCACACCTTTATGTGCGACTACGAAGACGTGGAATCCAGAAACCAGTTCGTTTCTCTTTTCACCCATTTTCTTGCCTTCAGATACAAGGAGTCCATATATGGTTTGGAAAAGGAGCTTGGAAAATTAATGAAGAAACACCACAATATAGAAAGGCAGGAGGAAATCCGCGTTTTCCTAGAGGCTGGTGACCGGTTCATGGACTGGCTCCTTGGATATTTGGATGGCTTTTTGAATCCTGCCTCAAACTACCCCCAATTAATCACTTCCATACAACTCCTCGGAGCAATTTCATCCAAACTCAATGGTCAACGCAACCTGGACATTTATAGAGATAGCACGATCCACTATTTAATTCAAAACCTCTTCAACAATTACGAAAATGTGAGAGAGCTATGCTTGGATCTTCTCGTGGCTTGTGAACCCAGCAAAATCAAGACCTATCTAAAATCAAACCAATTGGAAGCACATTTGATCAACCATTCATACACCATCTTGTGCAGCTTGACGGGCAGAAATAGTGATGGAGCTGCCAAATTTTTCGAATTTATAACCATATTCTATTTGAAAATAGAGGCATTCAATAAAGTCACACAAATAATTGACTCCATGATTGTTAGAATGGCCTATGGCATTAATTTATTGAAGGAAAAAACTTCTTTGGCAAGACCCGAAATCTATGTCCATGGTTACTTTAAATCAATGACTTTGATGTTGAAAAGATTGGAATCTTCTCATTTACAATATAACAAGATGATTTCAACCACAGTTATTGGCCTCGTTTTCGATATTTGGCCGTTGGTGGAACTGATTTTATCCAACGAATCTTTAGACCAAGAAGAGCAAGTCATCGACGATGATAAGATTTTGTTGAATTATGCGTGGAAAGTAATCAAAGATTCGAGTATTTTGCTCTCTGAAATTCTCAAGATGAAAATTATCGACAAGGCTACCTTTTTAAGATGCTGTGGACTTATCATGACACAGTTGAGTTCCGTTAAGCACAGAGGTGCGTTTTCATCCATATACCCTTCATTCATTACCATTTGCCAAATATGCTTTTCTATTGAAGACCTCAAACATTACCCATCCACTTGGCTTAAAGAGAACTTGGATTTGATTGAAAAGAAAGAACAATTTATTTCGAGAAGATCTGGTGGAATTCCCTATCTTATCACTGGAGTATTGGTTGCAGCAGCACCCACAAAGAATAGCATACTACAGGATAATGAAATTGAACCTACTGATCGTCAAACATTGATGAAACTTTCATTTGAAAAGCTACTTGAAATTGCTTCCCGTCCACATTTACAGGATTTCAAGAACGACATTGCCCAGGTTCACGCATTTAATTGTATCAAGCAAATCTTTAGTGAAACTTCATTGTCAAAAGACTGCTTGGATTATGCAGAAATTTCATTAGAACTCTCTCTCAAAAATTTTAGATCAACTAATTGGTCCATTAGAAATTGTGCTGTTATGCTTTTTGGTACACTTTCAAGAAGAATATTCGGAAGCAGAGCAGAGTCAAAATATCCGTACAGATTATTCTTTGAAAAATTCCCAAAGATGGACAAGATTTTACACGAGGAGTTACTTCATATCGCGGAGGGTGAGACAATTCAGGACATTTTCCCTGTTTTGATTGTATTGAATAAATTGGACACGTCTGGATCAACGTCAGACTCAATCTTGCACAAGTATAAAATTCTTATGATTAAGTTACTCAGCCACAAATACTGGAAAGTCAGAGAAATGGTGGCTAACTGCATCGCTACATTATTCAGTGAAGTTGAACTTAATGAATTCTTCATCAAATACTTAGGTTATGATGACAAAGAGGGTACTTTGGGAGACATAGGTACCATTGATTCTCCGCAAACAAATAATGAAACTCAAGGCTACCTCAGGGTTCTTTCAGAAAGTTTTGTCCGTGTTTCAAAATATAACGACTCTATTGGCAATTCAGTATTAGGTAAGATAGTGGACTTTATCTCTAAGAATAAGTCCCCATTTGTCGTTAAAGCATTTATTGACGTTTTGGCCCAACTTTCTGAGAAATTGCCATTGGTTGCCTTGGATACTATTGGAAATTATTTTATTAATTTGGTCTTGTCCAATAATGCAGAATTGGATGGTGGAATTCAATTGGTCCTTCCTGAAATCAATAGATTGTTACTAAACAATTATTTAGGTATCAAAGAGAAGGAAGCGGAAATGGCAGATTTGATAAAATTGGGTCTTGCATGTACCGGAATGTACAAGACACAAGCATCTACTATTGAATTTTTAATTTCGAGCTTTGATAAGATGAATGAAGGGTTGATTCACACTGTGGAGCAAGAAATTATTAGCTTAATCAAAGAGAAAGCGAACTTTGATTATGTCAGGGCCCAAGCCTTAGAAGTGTACTATATCATTTTGGAAAATAAAACTCTGGTTGCGATAGAAAACGCAGAATTAATTATTGGCTACATTGCACCTGAAAATTCTGAAAACATACGCCTTAATTCTATCAAATGTCTTGCAACCATGGCATCGCAACTCAGCACTGAGATTCAAGAGAAGTTCATCCAAGAATGTCGTCTGTTGGGCAATGAAATTAACTCACATAAGCATAGGATGTCTTCCTACAAAGCCCTTATCAGTGCACACAAAAAGTACAATGGAAAGGAAAGTTGTTATGCTGCCAAAATAGAGTTGATGCTTGTATTCGACGGGTTGAATGATGATGATGAGACCATTCGGTTGTTGGTAGCACAGTATTTATCTTCATTCACAGACTTGCAGCTCGAGGTGAATCCATGCATTTTGGGTAGAGATATAATTCCTATTTTGCTTCAAAGAAACAGATACGTGAAAGAAGAATTGCTTAAGGAGTTCATGAATCACACTTTGGACGAGTTGGAAGTTGCCGGATTGGGATATCAGACCGTGGGTGAAGCTCTTTTTGATGTGGAGAAATATAATCTCTACGTCAATGAAGTTGAGGTCGCTCTACAATTCAGGGCTGCTTTTGAATTCCAAAATTATCTATTGACCGAAGATATGCGTCAAGTGATTAATAAGATCAAGAAAGATATTGTTTGCGTGGTAAAATTGGCCGAATCAAAGGGTATCGATGGTATTCTTGGATGGAGCAGAGACTCGAGAATCTATTCAATTTTGGTGGTGACAATTCTTAATGCCGAGACCGTTAGACAGTTGACCTCAGACGCTCAATTGGAAGACTTTTGGGAAAGTATGGTCCTGGTACTTAAACGCGGTGGCATAGATAGCTGTGTGGCCCAGTATATCAAATTGAGGATTCTGGAAATAGAATAGAGTATGGACAGTCATGTAGTTGAGTTAATATTAGAAAGAGTATAGACAGTCATGTAGTTGAATTAATATTAGAAAGAGTATAGACAGTCATGTAGTTAAATTAAAATCAGAAAGGGTATACTATAATTACACAGTTGCAATTAGAGACGATTAATATTAATTTCACTCATGGTAACATTTTGGTGGTCTTTAATGAGAGAAGCACTTGCAATACTTCCGATTACAGGGTATAAGGGTTTTGCACCCATTGGCGTCCGGGTAACTCCTTCAAAAGTATATAAGGAAGCTTTTCGCACATTTTTCATCCCTAACATTCTACTCTTCCAAACCGTAAGTGGCCTTTCTAGGTCCAGTTAGCTGATGAATAATTATAAACTACAACGAATTTCTTCACCTGAACACCCGTGTAGAACAAAAATAATTTCAGAGCTTTTTAACACTGACTTAACTGGACTAAATGGTTTACTAGAACTTACTAACAAATAGAGATAATTTGATTTCCACAACATAGAGTGCTTGTGAAAAAAACGATGTAGAGGAGCACGTGAGCCTAGTCCTATGGACCATGGCTCATTCGTAGGCCCTTTGGGCACCACCATCCTTTCTTTGTCTCGTCCTAATCCTAAGGGACTGGAAAAGATACTGTTGATGCGATGAGGTCACGTGACCTGACCCATGTGACTAATGCATCCATAATTCTGTATCTTTACCATATCCTTCTTCCTACCATGGCTACTGCAGAAAGTGCCGAAGATGTGTTCTCCATATGTGATGCCTGTCTCGGTCCATCTGAAAATGTTAAAATGATGAGACACACCAATGGAGAGGAGTGTAAAACATGCACTAGGCCCTTCACAGTATACAGATGGAGCAGTCCAGGCTCATCCCAAAAGTACAAGAAGACGGTGGTTTGCTTGACATGCGCCAGAACTAAGAACTGCTGCCAGAGTTGCATGCTTGATATCAATTTCCATATTCCACTCCACATCAGAGATACTGCCCTTAAGATGGCAGGTATAAGTTCGTTACCTGATGCCATAGGAGCCAGCAAAAACAGAGAAAGAAAGGCTCTCTTGGCAGAAAAACAGGAAGAAAAGTACCTGAAACAAGGAGGCGACCACGAGCAGCAAGAATTGGCCAGAAATATACTAGAGAAATTGGCAGAAAAGTTCAATAGAGAAGCTCCAAGTTTCAAGAAGACCCCGAAAAGTATAAGGCCGGACGAGAGCAAGCTTAAGAACGTGGATGTGTCCAAGATCTTGGCAAAACTTCCGTTTGGGGGCTCTTTGGAAAAGGAGTCCAATACAACTACCACGTCGTTCTTCCTTTTTGGCTTGAGCGAAGAGGTGCCTCAGTATCTTATCACCGACTTGTGCAACATATATGGCAAGGTTAAGTCGCTCAAAATAGTCCACAAGGCCAAGTGTGGCTACGTGACGTTCATTACCCGAGAATCGGGCGAAGCCTTTGCCGAGGCGATCAACAATAATGGTTTGAATGTGAACAGAAAGACCGCTGGTTTGGTCATTTTGGACAACAAGTACACAATACGGGTGGTATGGGGAAGTGTGCGGCCATTGGGGGTCACCAATGAAGAGCACCACAAGATAGGCTTGGTGGTGGACAAGGTGATGAAGCAATTAGCAGACAAAGACAGAGAGGGAGACAGGCCACAGAAAAAGATCCAGAACCACAAGGAGCGGGCCAAGAAAGTGCAGCCAAAATACAAGGCCGCTAGTGCAGACTACGAGGTGTGAATGGGTTATTTGCAAGGTGAAGTATTTGCGGGACTGGATGACCAATTGGGTGAAGCCTTTTATAGATGTCACGACAAGAAAGAGAAGAAGTCAAATTTGCTCTTGTGGACGAGGACAGTACCACCCAGGTACGAGGATCGATGTTGCAGAAGTCCATAATGAAACCTATATAATACATATCTATAGCATTAATTGCCTGTAAGTCGGTTATACATTCTTAGTGAGGAGATTTACAATGTATCACCAGAGAAGAGTTTAACGGGAAGAAACAAGCCAAAAGGAATGGCCAAATCAAGCAATTCCTGGAGCACCAAATCAAGCAATCAATAGTCACCAAATTAAGCTATTGACGGGAATAACACAATAGCCGTTATATTCAACTCACCAGACGACCGAGCGAGTGAACTGGCGCAATAAGCCATGAGATAATATCAGCTCAACAAATAGAACAGACAATTTGAGATATTCTATAGATTCTACAAACTCTCTAGTAGGAAGGGAGTTTACAGTTTGTGCAAACTATCCAATATGAGCTATATTCTACAGATTATTGACCTTATTAATACTACCCCTAGTAGTGTTAATATATTCTATCCATAGTAGTGGAACTCCGGACCAAACGGCACTTCGTAAATTCCCTTTAATAAAGGTGTCCCGATGTAAACTTCCTACTGTGAATGTAGCGACAGTGGTGGGAAGTATTAGGCGAATGGACTGCGAATAGTGGGAGTGTTCAATTCCAACAGTAGAGTAAAGAGTGTGGAAGTAGAGTAAGGAGTGTGGAAGTACAGTAAGGATGCCGCTCAGATTAAGGAGATTTATGGCGGTAGCTTACTGAACTCTCGCGGTAGCTAGGGAGGGCATGAAAATTCCCGCGGTAGCTCTCGGTGATCCCCGTCGTGGCTCGCGATTTCTCGCTATTTTCCAGTACCTCCAACCTTAGATCTCCATTCACTTACTCTCCATTCTCCATTAAAGGACTGGAAATTCTCCGTAGATTTCAATCTCCTTGTACCCCTTCTTTCCCTCCCACTTCCTACCTTCATTTCTTCCTTTCTTTCTTTCTTTCTTTCTCTCTCTCCTTCCTTCTTTCCCTTCATTCCTACCCCAGGTTTGTGCCCACGTCAGGCTCGCTAATTTGTGAACATGCGCACCACGGTACTATGTGCCCGCACTGTCGCTAAACATCAACTCTTGTGAACAACTTCACTTTTACTATTTACACCAGTCGTTTCCACTTCTTGCAGCACACATCGCCATATTTCACACAACCACCACCACCACCATACCCAGCTCGACTCACACATCCACAATGAGCTCCAGTGAGACCAAGACCTGCTTCAAGGTGGGCTTCTTCCTCCTCCCTTTCTTCGTGGCCATCATACGACTCATCTCCATCTTGCCGGCGCTTCACAGCGCCCCGGTCACCAGTCCAGGAAAGAACTTCACCAGCGTGCCGTTGGCGGCCAAAGGCGCCAACATCATGGTGTTCCTCGGCTCGGGCGGCCACACCGGGGAAATGATGCGGATCTTGTCCCAGGTGGACCTCACCGAGTTCTCCCGGACATGGGTCACGTCATCCAACGACTCGTCGTCGCTAGTCAAGGCAAGAAACTACGAGGAGCAGCTCACAAACGAGCTTCCCAGCTCGTACTTGACCCTCCATCGGGCCCGTGCCGTCAAGGAGCCGCTTGTGCTGCTGATCCAGAGCACCATTCGCTCGTGCATCTCCACGTACCACGGGTTGCGAGAACTCCCCACGTTGCCCGACGTGCTCTTACTCAACGGGCCCGGAACCAGCGTGCCATTGGCGTACCTCTTGTTCGGCATGAAGTTCTTGGGGTTGTGCAACACGCGCATCATCTACATCGAGAGTCTTGCCCGGGTGAATCTGCTCAGTTTGAGCGGCAAGTTATTGCTTCCCATAGCCAACCGCTTTATCGTGCAGTGGGAACAGCTCTACTACGGCTACAAGCGGACGGAGTACTACGGAGTGCTTATTTGAATAGAAGTATATAGAAGGCATCACGTGCAACTGGAAGTAGTAGATGTCTGGAACAGCAGTAACAGATGCTGTATCAGTGCGCCTTAATTAAACGCGTCTAGAAGTAATCCATCAGATCAAATCAGTGGAGTCGTCATTAAGATCAAATAAGTGGTTCGTCATTAAGATTAAATAAGTGGAATCGTCATTAAGATTAAATAAGTGGAATCATCATTAAGTTCAAATAAGTGGATCGTCATTAAGATCAAATAAGTGGAATCGTCATTAAGATCAAATAAGTAGAATCGTCATTAAGTAGAATCGTCATTAAGTGGAATCGTCATTACCGTCATTTCCAATCGTACCTTTGATAATACGTCTGATATACCTCCGCTACGTCTGTCTTCTCTTTGTCATTTCAACTCCGATTATATTGGTTTGTCTGATTTCGGACTTTGAGGTCACATCTGAAGTCATTTCTTAGGCCTCTTTTGAGTCTTGATTCTTCCAGATAGATCAAGATCTCCTTTTTGATTCTGCTGAACCCTCGAACCGTTAATATTCGATCTACTGAATATCGGAAATCGGAGTTCACAGCTTAATTTTGTGAATTCACTGTCAAGTGCTATAGATGAATATTTGTGTGTTTTATCTCATCTATCATTGGTTTACTCTGAATTTTACTATTTGATTTAATTCTGAATTATCTGCTATTTCTGAACTTATCTAGAATTTATACTCCTGGTAAGATCATCTATCTTACTTACACATTTTACAAGTTCTCGAATATTCATCACAGTTCTCGAATATTCATCACAGTTTATCGAGTGTTCATCACACTTCATGGAGTATACATCACAGTTCTCTATTTTTCATCACAGTTCTCCTTTTCATCACAGTTCATCGAGTATTTCCCATTATTCATCATAGTTCTCCATTATTTTTAAGGGCTCTTCACGAATTCTTCACCCTCTCTCCATTATTCTCCTCGTTTTCCTCTATCCATGGATCCATGCAACGAGGCAACAGTTTTGACGGCTCCATTGCCGAATTCCCCGATTTTGCAGTCGACAAGTTTAATGTCAATGCCCGGGCTTTCCTCCTAACCCATTGTCATGCCGACCACCTTTCTGGATTGGATGCAAAACGCTTTTCTGGCCGGGTTTACTGTTCTGCCATAACCAAAGAACTCCTTTCTTTAAATCCCAAATTCGACCACATACTTCAATTCGTCACTTGTCTTGATATTGGCCAGCATACTCTTGAGATACGAAGTGCACGCTTCCAATTGACATTGATACCTTCTTACCATTGTCCAGGCTCTACCATGTTCTTAATAGAAGATGATCACAATGCGGTGCTTATCACTGGAGATATCAGGGCAGAAAGCTGGTGGATCCAGAGCTTGAAGAAGAACCCATATCTCTTTCCATACACTACTGGAATCAAGACTCTTTCGAATATCTACGTGGATACTACTTTCTCATATCGAGGCGAACCGTACATCGAATTGCCTGAAAATTCAGAAGGAATCCAAGCAGTGATCGAGATGCTTAAATTATACCCTATGGACGACGACGACATACAGTTCTTTTTCCTGGACACAACCAGCGGTTTTGAAGAAGTCTGGGCCCAAATTGTGGGTTCTTTTGGGGCCAGTATCAGTTTAGGGTCACTCATGGGTTCCAGAATAAAGCGCTTGCTTGAATGCGGCGACAGCGAAGCCAAAATCCTCACAAATTATTCCAAAGAACCAAAACGTGCTCTTTTCCACATTATTGAGCATTCTGGCACCCCCAAGCCCAAATTTCCAGTCATGATAAAACAGTGTATCGATTTTAACATGATGGATATGGTGGGTGCTCTTTTTCCAATTCACACCGAAACCCTCTCCATGGATGATCGCTCTGCTATCAAGACATTGAGCTGTCTGTCCAAAGGAAACAGAATTGTTTCATTTAGACAGAGATTGTGGATTTGGCCCAAAAATTGTACTGAATTGCTTCCTCAAGTCATAAAGTTGGTATTTTCCAGGCACCTGTCGTTTCGAGAAACAAGAGAGTTGGTGTCGCTTTTCAGACCAGTCCAAGTCTATCCCTGTTGTGAGTCGAAATTAACTTGGCTCGCCGGATTCTCCATGAAGCGATGCTTTGGTGACTTGTGCCTTGGTTCCAATTTCAACTACGATCTAAAAATGTTCAAAGCATTTGGTCAACCGTCACAAGCCATACTGGAACGGCCTATAATGACGATCAACAGATGGAACATCAATGAGTGCGAGAATGAAATCGAATTTGTGAATAAGGTATGTCATGGAGATACCCCCAAATTCAATTTTAAAGGCATTGGAACATTTGGTGAAAGAGGTACTCTCGAGCTCTCACGCAATAGCGAAACCAGGGCCAAAGACCTCAAATTACAGGATATCATTGCAGGAAGACGAGAACCAGCATACAAAAGCAAAATACAACAGCTTCAAAGCATGTACTCAGAAACGACATATTGGGAAGGGCAGAAGTTGTTAAGAGATTATGACTTTGAAAAGGAATTTGAGGCCCAAGACAGTGATGAAAATAGTCTGTCACAAGCATATGGATTCTCAGACTCCCATTCCAATAGTGCCGAAGCTGATCCAAAGTCACAATCTCAAAGATCAAAGAGGGTTGATTCATTTTCTCAAGACAGGAATCCACATTCACAACTAGCTCCGGTGGAGTTTTGCCGTACACTTGGACGTACAAATACAGAAAAAGATCTCCTGGTAGTAAAGATGGAAATTGAGTCTACTGCAGTACCGTCGCTGCAGTCAAGTGAGAGTAGCAAAGCCCAAAAGAGACCGAGATTGGTCCGAAATAATCCAAATCTGGCAAACGAAGCAGGAACAGCCAAATTTCCTATTAGTATTGAGTCTAGTTTCGAGAAATTCGTGCTGAAAAGGTCATTGCTTTTGGATTCTCTGTCCTGGATCAGCACGAAGAAAATCAACACAATTTCACGACTGCTTCGAGAAGACCCCAATAAGTGGTTTTCTCTTCGACTTGCTCTGGTGAATCAGCTATCAAACCTTGGGTCTACTTAACGAAATATGCTACGATGTATATTAACTAGTGTACAATGATTTTAATATGTCTCTTTTGAGAATGCCATGCCAGGTTTTCTGGCTATTTTGATGAATAGGTAACATCTAATAATTAATTTTTTGAGTTTAGATGTAGTCAATGTGGTGTCTTTGATTTTTGGGTTTTGTGGAAATAAAAGTAGAATAGAATGAAATCATTGAAGATATGACCAAAAAAGAAAAGTAAATTATTCTTCTGAATAGCTGTAACTTGACTTAACGGAGAATTCATGAAATTGCAACAAAATATTCAACTAGTGACATTAGGTAATTTTTTCATTTTAAACTGAAAATATTGAAATCAGATCAAAAGTCCAAAGGTATCAAGACTTCACCTTGATTAGATAAATAACAATTTCCTTGGATTCAACAAGATAAAGACTCCATTCACTCACTCTCAATAATCCCGCAGTATAATACATATTGACTTCCTTCCACAATTCCTTCCATTTCGCTTCTTAATTCTCTCTCCATTTTTCACCACAGTTCACACACTTATAGAAAGTGGTCATTGGCTCATCGGCAGAACGAATTTGCAACTGATAGAAATATGCCTTGGTGCCTCCACACGTATCTATAGGACACTGGGCGGCAGTTTGGTCCACATTGTCCCAGAATCCCTCTCCACCCAAGACGTCATCGACCTCTTTTCTGGCCAATTCTTTGCGGTCAAACATTTGGAAACCGTTGATTTTGAACTCATATGGACAAGTGGCGCAGTAGAGCTCGTTGCAACCGTCGTCTCCTTGGCGGATCAACAACATGTTGGAGCAATTTGGGCAGAAGGACAACATTGGAGATAAGATGAAGAGAAGAGTGAAATTTCTGGTCTAGTCATGTGGCGATGCGCACGTGCGTTATCAGGTGATCCACGTCACCTGACCTATACCGAGAAGTCCACTTTCAAAATAGCCGAAAGGGTTAATCGACACTAATGGACGAGAAGGCGCTGTCAGAAAGTAGTGGAAATGGACCTGGCGTTGCCGGTAATGGAATAGGCTCGGAAGTCGCCAATTCCGGCTCGTTTCCGGTGTCCAATCCCCAATCTCCATTCATGTCCAACAAGGTCAGTTCACCTCGTCTTTCCCCGTTCAAAGTGCCCCTTGCATCACCTACCAAGTCACCAAGTCGTGGATCCATGAACTTGGGCCTTTCCAATGACCGTGTGCTCTTTTCTCCGCTGAAAACACCCAATGGAAGAGCTGGACAGTTGTCTCCAAGAAGAAGAATGGCACTTTTGAATAAGTCGGCCAGGAAGAGGGCAGTGAAGAATTCCAGTGTTTATACTCGACTCATGAATGAGGACGAGGAAGATGAAGACGAGGATGATGTCTTAAAGCAACAGGATCTCCGTATTGCTGAAACTATATTGAGACAGTCTCGTAAAGAACTGGGAAAGGCATATGGAAGTGATGTGGAGCTCGAAGAAGACGTGACTCCCAAGATCAAGAGAAGGAGAAAGGCAGCCATGAAGAAGACCAATCTCCTGGTTCCATCAGATGAAGAGGATTTGGACTTAAGCTTGGATTTGGACGAGGAAGGTGGAGATTCTAGTGATGAATTCGATGAGGTCGAGGACGAAGAGGAAGAAGACGAGCCTGACGTGTTGGATTCTTCCGATGAAGAGGTCATCATGCCGTCCCCTTCGAAATCGCGATCCAGAAAGCCGTATTCACGCTCTAAAACCCCCACCAAAGACTTCGTAGTGGAGTCTGACGAGGACGACTATCAAGCACAAGTGACAGCAACAGGAAAGAAAAGGGTAGGACGTCCCCCAAAGGCTGCTACCGTGATAGGAAATATCAAAAGTATCTTCCAAATGGACGACGAAACCTTCTTTAAGGATAACAAAGAGAGAAAACCAACCACCAATGCTGAAAAGTCCCCATCCAAACAAAATGCAGATATTGTGCAAGAGGTACAAGTAGCACCAATCATTTCTGGTTTGGCCAAAGAAAAAGCCAAAGAGATAGCCGAGGAACCAATTAATGAATTTGTCCCACTTGAAATCCCAAAGACAGATTCAAAAGGCAATATTATCGATGAAGTGTTCTTGAAAGCCCATTTTGGTGGTGTTCAACTAGAAGAAAATCTCAAAGGAAGATTCTTGGACGAAAGAGCCTTCTTCCTCGAGGGTAGTGAAGGATATTTCGAACAGCATAGTACCAGAGCAAAACCATCCAACAAATCATTAGCACAGTTAGCCCCAAGCGTTGAATATGGCGAATTCACACACTACATTAACCTAATGGACAAGATAGCAGGAAACGAAAAGGAATTGTTGTGCAATCTTCACAAGCACTTATACCATCAGTGGTGTTTCGAGCTTTCCCAGGGATTCAGTCTTAACTTCTATGGTGTTGGTTCGAAGATTGACCTTCTTTTGGACTTTTCCACCAATTATTTCCTCAACTGGTTTGAAGAAATGTTGGAGTTTGAATTTCCCCAGATTGTCGTGGTCAATGGCTACAATCCAAGCATCAAATTCAAGAAAATTCTACAAGACATTGTCAATGTCTTCATTCCCCCGGAAACAAAAAAGGAGCAGGGTATTAGATTGCCCAAGCATGTTGCCGAAACCGTTCCATTTTTGGTCAATCATATAGAAAAGCACAGGGAAATTATTCAAGAATCGGAACTTGACGAGCCATTTGTGGCTCCTAAAATGCTCTTGGTCATCCATAATATTGATGGGGACATGTTCCGTGATGAAAGAACCCAGACTTACCTTTCCATTATTGCATCGCTTCCAGAAGTATGGCTTGTTTCTTCCAGTGACAACGTGAACTGTCCATTGCTTTGGGACCAATCAAAGATGAAGAGTTTCAATTTTCTTTGGCACGATCTCACCACCTACAAATCCTATCACACCGAGCTCTCATTCCGTGATGTGTTGAATTTGGGTAAATCCAAAAAGTTCATTGGTGATAAAGGTGTGAAGTTTGTGTTGAGTTCATTGACTACCAATGCCAAGAACACGTACAAGGTGCTATTGGAAATGCAGATGGCGATTTTGGATGGTGTTGCTGGTACAGATAGTTCAAGAAGTGGGCTCAAGGGTAATCTCAAGAACGGAGTTGCATTCAAGGCACTCTACGAAAATTGCTTGGAGAAATTTATCACCAGTAATGAAATCACGTTCAGAACGGTGATGGGAGAGTTTGTGGAGCATAAAATGTGTAAATTAGTCAAGAACGAGGCGGGAATGGAGGTTGTGTTTGTTCCATTCAGTTACGACGAAATGGTGAAGGTGATGACGGAAGTCTTCGCCACATGATTGCATAAATAGAAATGTAATATAATTATCATAATTCAGGCACTGCTGTGTAGAGGGAGATTGGACAGATTGAGTAATGAAGGTAACTTTTCAAGAAAGGTACACAAAGTAGATGAAGATTTGAAAAAGTTGAAATTCTTGAAAAATGAAAATAATTATTGAAATCAGAGCTACGAACAAGATATACCTGGAGATTTGAAAATTTCATAGCCGGGTTCTTAAGGATACCTCTTGATTCAACTGGTCATTATTTAGATGTATAGAAATATTATTGGCATTTCCTGGTAATTTCACAGTAGCAGGGAAGAATGTGTCACATTGACTAAACTAATTAATTGAGGACATTTAAAGTTGCGAAATTGTATTGAAGTATGGACATAGAAAATGTGAGCCTACAAGACAAGACGGGCAGGGAGACCCAAGCACAAGACATGTAAAATATCAATAAGTGATGACATGTATAATGCCATTAAATGACGGCAATATAATTTTGGGACAAAATTTAAATGACAATAGAAAAATTAGACAGCACAATTTCAGAAGTTAGAATACGATCTATTAAATTTATTAGAGCAGATGTTAGGTAGAATATGGGATAAACCGACCCATAGATGCCGAATATCCACATTCATAGAAGTCAATGGATCAATTTACGGGAAATACGCCATTTATGACACTTTGACCAGTACAGCCAAGCTCAATTTGCCATGACACAAGTACAAGGCAAAACCAATTGTTGGCAGTTCTCGTGCCGTTAAAACTAACCAATGCAGGACCAGCGTATTCTGGCTTGGCAATAGACGTAAACGGGGCCGTCCAACTCGCCCCATACATGGAACCAATTGTGGCACTAGTCTCACTACAACTTTGAAATCAATATCAGAAAACTGACACCTCTATTCTAAGACTGCAACGCACCGCGATCTACTTATTCACCAGTGTCGCTATCGCTTCCAGGTTTAATTCCAGGCAGCTCTGGAGACCCTAATCATGATATTATCATGCCTGAATTATTGGCTTCAGCCACGTAGACTAACCTCGCACTAGACTGCAAGGGCTACAAGTAGATCATGTCGAGGCGACGACGTATCATATGCTACACCCGTCTGATCCGTTGATGTCTCAGAACTAACTGTATAAAGGGATAAGGAGCCACATATAAAGTGTAGCCATAAAGTGTTGCCATAGATCAGAATTACGATATTGTTGCAGTAGCATCTTGGTACATCTGGCTGGGTACTAATTAGCGAAGCCGATTCTATTCAAGATGAGAAGAGAAGACGCCGGTGAGTGGGGTCGTCTACTAATTCCAGTCAACAGGCATTTGCCACCATTCTGTGGTCCATGTGAACTGTACACGCAGTAGAAATGATGGAGAGAACACAGAAGTAGGAGAAAAGAGTAGAATTAGAACGAGATAAAAGTACAACAAGACATTATATGAAGACAGACATTATAAGAAGAAGACCTCACCAGCATCCTTCTATACTTACAGTAGTCACTCAATGGACACCACCTTATCCACACATACTCTCTCCCTCTCACTCCCTCACTCCCTCTGTTCCTGCCTAGCTGTGTCCCACATTCTTTGTGCGCGCTGTCCCTATTTCTCCTTATTTATTTCTCGCCATCTCTCCCTATCTCTCGCTATCACCCTCACCCTCTCTCCCTATTTCTCCCTATTTTCATTATCGCACTCCGCCTTCATTTTATCCTATCCTTGGCCACCACTCACCAACTCACCCAATGGGGACCTTGTCTAAACTCCCCAGAGGAACGGAATTGACCGTGGGTAGCCACTCCGTGACTATCGACAAGTACCTTTCAGCCGGCGGTTTCGCCCATATCTACCGAGTCCACATCGACCCCAAAGAAGACGACTCCAACATAGCATGCTTGAAGCGGGTGATAGTCCCGGATAAGACGGGCCTCAATCAATTGCGCAAGGAGGTGGACGTGATGAAGATCTTGCGCAAGGGCCGCAACATCGTCAAATACTACGACTCCCACGCCGAACGCTTGGACGACGGCACCTACCAAGTGCTCGTGTTGATGGAATTGTGTCCCAACAAGTCGCTCTTGGACTACATGAACGCCAAGATCAAGACCAAGCTCTCGGAGAGCGAGATCCTCGCCATCATGTACGACATCGGCCTCGGCATCTACGAGATGCACCGTCTCAAGATGATCCACCGGGACATCAAGATCGAGAACGTGCTCATCGACAGCAAGCACCGCTTCAAGCTCTGCGACTTTGGCTCCACCTCCGCACCCATTGCGCCGCCCAAGGACCACCAGCAGTTCCAGCTCCTCAGTCACGACATCCTCTACCAGACCACGCCGCAGTACCGGGCCCCCGAGATGATCGACTTGTACCGCGGCTTTGCCATCGACGAGAAGTCCGACATTTGGGCCTTCGGCTGCTTCTTGTACAAGCTCTGCTACTACACCACGCCGTTCGAGGCCAATGGCGACATTGCCATTCTCCACGCCTCGTTCCAGTTCCCTCCGGCACCCCAGTACTCCGGCGACTTGAAGAACCTCATCATCATCATGCTCCAGGAAAACCCCATGTTCCGGCCCAATATCGTCCAGGTCATCAAGCTTTTGGCCAAAATGATGGACCTCGACTTCAAGGATGTCGGCATCGACGACTTCTACAAGCAAGGCTCCTACAACTTCCAGGCATTGCACGATTACCAGAAGCAGAAGCAGAACGAGATGATCAAGCAGCAGCAGATGTACTACCAGCAGCAACAGCAGCAGTATGCAGCAGCAGCTGCTGCTGCCCAGGGCACCCTTCATCCCAGTTCGTCGGTCTCTCCTAAAGTGGTGCCCCAGGACCACAATAGCATTCCCATCCCTTCGCAATCATACAAGCTGGCGCTGGGCCATTCGTCCAAAATACCCACTCCCGAGGTCCTCAGCACGTCATATCCCGACGAGCGGCCCAAGTCGTCGCTCCTGCTCTCTCGCACCAGCAGCAGCGACCCCAAAAGAAAGAGCCAACTCTACGAGGAAAAAGAGAAGGATATCCTCAACAACGTCGAGGCTGACGCCAATGACTTGGACGAGGATGTTAGTTTTGGCGAATTGGACAACATGGACAACATCGAAGAACGCTACCCTTCCTTGGAAGACATTCTTGACGAAAAGAGCCAGCCTGTCCAGGCCGTTCCCCTTGCATCCACGCCTTCTTCTCCACAGACTGCCAAATCCATACCTGCGACACAGCCTCCCGTCAAGCCGGTCGTGCTAACTGCATCCGAGGTGAAAACCCTCACCAAAGACCAATTGAAGCAATATAATTATCAACACCAGGTATACCAGTACCAGCTTCAGCAGTACCACTACACACAGCAGCAGTTGGAGAAGCAGCAGCAGATCCAGCAGCATAAGCAACAGCAGCATCTCCATCAACAAGGCCAAAGTTTGAGTCAACAGGAACCTGTCGTACCAGTTCCCGAGTCGAACCAGAAGTATCCGCAGTCCCATCATAATAACCGCCAAAGTTATCCTCCAAAGCAAGAAGGCTCGGAGTATTTGAAGAAGGAAGCATGGGAAAGACGCCAGGCTCTTATCAACAAGAGTGCTGAAAAGTTGGTGGACGATATATTTTCGGAATCTCCTGCCTCTCTTCCCAAGGCCAGCCAGAGCGCTAAGTCTGATGTATCGCATTCCGAAATATCAAGACTGAATTCTCAAGTCAGGAGAGCAAACGAAAAGCTCCAAAATGAAATCCAAAGCGAGGATTCCAATACTTCTGACCAGGCAAAGAGCATCGAAGTTATTGAGCCTGATATTGATAGAGTGCCAGACCATACTGAGTTAAAGAAGGAACCAGAAGTTGAGAACATTGCCGTTGAAGGTCACAGTCAAAAATCAAGAAAGGACCATATTTATAATGATTTATTGAGTTTCAGTGTTGAATCTCCAACTCCTGTCCCGAGCGATGACAGAGAAGCAGTTCCAGTAGCAGAACAACCACATACCCAGGTAAACTCCAATACTGGAATTGAAATGAAGAATCATTTAACTGTTGCATCGACCCAGAAATATGGAAGCACGCCAATAATTCCTACACTTAGCTCCACTTCTATCAATAACCACACTCCATCTTCCTTAGGAAACCCCTTTCCATACCAACCAACCACTCCTGGGGGAGAAGAACCCACTAATGAAGGCATTTCTGTAGAGAAACGGAAGAATGCCAACCCATGGGGAGAATTCCGCAAGAATGCTTCGACGTCATCAGTTCCAATTGCCAAGGTTAGGTCGCATCCAGGACTTTACAAGGCAGATTCAAACTCTGAATACCTACAAGACATGCATAAACCAAGTGGCCGCAATCCACGGGGAGAGACAGTTGAGCCCAATTTGATAGACCTAGAAGTTGGTTTAGAATCTTCGAGCTCTTCCAGCGCTACTCCTATCCTTAAGCCGAAGTTGGCACAAAGCAACAAGGACATTTACAGTTTGGGATCAGATTTATCCCTTTTAGATTTAGATGTTAATGAATCTAAAGACTCCAAGCCCCAGTTCAAGAAGAGAATCTCATCAGTTCAAAATCCTTCTCAATTCAGTTTCCAGGAAGAAGTGATTGATTTTGCTTCGGATGATGAGAATCCTGAAAATGGCTCGAAAATGAACCGGTTGTCAATTAGAAATTCTCTCAAGAAACCGAAGCCTCGCAAGGCCTCGGACAATAGGAGAAGTGAAAGTTCGAGTGAATCGAAGAAAAGACTCTCATTCTTCGGTAACCGTACTGAACTGATTTAGAAGATTGATTTTAGAAATAAGTCTATGTTTTGAAACGAGGTAACTAAAGAATGGTAGAATCAATGAATGTAGCTAGAGGAGGAGGTAGGTTAAGGTTTGGTTTGAGACTTTAGAAAAAAGACCAATAATAAATTTAGTCTTTAATTCTTTGAAAGTAATCTTGTATTTGGAGCCTTTTAAATGTAATTGATTTATGTAATTGGTGAAAAATTCAACATAGAGGCGAAATTAGGCAAAATGGAGCAACTACCCAGTTCCCAGTCTCAGTAGATATATGACCAGAGGGTAATAATTTCCACTCGTAGTATGTCTATTTTGATTTACTCTGATTAGATATTTATATAGTGAACAAAGTGCAGTAACCTCTTCAACTTCACATCTGAATAATAAGTGCACAAATTTCATTAACCTTCAAATCTGTTTTAATTCAATTCCATTTACTACAAAAAACCCATACTTCAATACTCCATCTCATCTCACCTTGTTCCCTTTGTTTCCCCACTGCCCCCAATTTCCATAAAGATCATCACTACTGTGCACTTTACCAGTGCGATCTGAAAAATTCACGTCATCTCATCTTGTGCACAATGACAATAAAGCAGTATCTATCACAGTTGGTTCTTGCACTTCCATTGGAGAAGTTCGAGACACCCGAATCCAACCAATACCCTTCCCTTGATGGTCCCATCAGACTCATTCTCGATGGCAAATCCAGCGACATTCTCACCAATGAAGATACCCTCAAGCTCATCTTGAACGAATCGTCCAAGATGATTCTCCTGGAATACACGAGTGGCAACCTCATTCTTACCCTCCATACTTACTTGGACAGCGTGTTCCAATCATATCAATCCGCTTTTTCACAAGAAGAGGCCCGTCTTCAGCTCCATCTCTTGGGTGTTTCTTTATTACAAACCTTCATCCAGATCAACTACACCGGTCCTGGTGTCCAATTCACAGCCCAAGAGTTATTGTTTCCTGGTAAAGATGCACAGAAGCTCCAATTGGAGTGCTGTAATGCGTTGGTCGTTGAAGGACAGCAGGCATTCAGTTTGGTGACCGATCCATTATTATTGGTGTTTGCCTTGCTAGTTCTCGAGAAACTCATGGGTTTGCAAGCCGAAATGTCTGTTTTCGGCACCAAGTCCCTTGAAGAATTGGTCGAAATCACCAGTGCTATTACCAAAAAGACCCAGGACTCCGGAGACGTCTTTATGGCTTCAGTTCAATGGTGGAGATGCAGAGCCCTCCAAGTGCACTTGTCGATCTTATCTGAGCCTCCATCGTTGTTGTCGTCACTTTCCTCCATATTGTTGAACCCTTCGGTGCCTAATAACTTGACATCTCATGATAATGTCGAAATCCAGAAAAACCTCCAACTCATGTACTTTTTGGAGTGTGCCAGAAGCAGCATCCACAGCTTTACCGAACACTTGGCAATTCCTCTGTTGAACAAGGCCAAGGACCTCTCCAACTTGTCCTTGGTCTTGTCTGGTGCCAAAGCCAAAAGAACCAGATATCAAAACTTCCACACTTCTGCATTAATTGTGTTGGCAAAATCAGAAGGCTCGTCGATCTATGACCAGACCAACGGAGAACCACCCGAGGATTTCGCTTTGGAATCGGACTTGTTGCTTGAACGTCCTCAATTCGAAGCGTTGGACAATTTGGAACTTCCATCCCAACCCAACGTGAAAAAGCTCAAGTATGACGATTATGAAGAAGATCAAAATCCTCTTTTGCCCATTGCTATTCGTCAAGAAGACATTCCATTGCAATTAAGAGATTTGAACCCCAATGAGCAACCTGCTTTGTCTGATGTGGACAACCTTCAACTCCTCTTAAGACTCACCACGTTGAAACAGACTTCTCCTTCTGGAGATGCCTTGGTCGAAGAAGAATTGATGGCGCTTGCTTCCAGAGTGGCCTACACTAATTCCAGACAAATCAACTGGACCATTTTCTCCAGATCGTTATGGGAAAGATCGGTGTTAGAAACAAGCAAAGCAAGAACTATTGAAAGAGGATTGCTCCAAATGACGTCTCTCGTCGAGGAAATAGGCCTTAAAATCAAGACCAAGGTTTTCCCAGAAGCCAAGGACAACACTGGCTTGGTTTCTTCGAGATTGAGATTTATTCACCAACTTCCTCTTATGCCACAATGGTCTTTGGACGTGAAATTGGCCGAAAAGTACATGTCTTTGGGTGTGCTCAAGTCGGCTCTTCAAATTTACGAAAGACTTGAAATGCACTGTGAGTTGGCCTTGTGTTACGCTGCAGTGGAAGAAGAAAAGAAGGCCGAAGAGGTGTTGTTGGCTAGACTCGAAAAGAACCCCAATGATGCCAGAGCAATTTCTATTCTTGGTGATATTAAACAGGACCCAGCCCTTTGGGAAAAGGCCTGGCAAGTTGGCAGATATTCCAAGGCTAGATCTTCTTTGGCCAGATACCATTACGGACCACCTGTTTCCAGTGGACTTTCCAAAAACTTGGAGCTCACCATCAAATACATGCATGATTGCTTGACAGTCCACCCATTGAGCTTCGAAAACTGGTACTTCTATGGATGCTGTGGTCTTGAATCGGATCAGTACGAGCTTGCTGCCGAGGCATTTACCAGATGTGTCAGTTTGGATGACTCTAATCCCCATGCTTGGTCCAACTTGGCTTCTGCCTTGTTGCAGTTGGAAAAGACCAAGCAGGCATTCAGTGCCTTGCAAAAGGCAGTGAGATCTGCCTCTGACAGCAAGAGCTGGAAGATTTTCGAGAACTACATGATAGTTGCTGTCAAATTGAACGAATGGAATGATGTTATTATAGCCATGCGTGAACTTCTCGACCTCAAGAAGAACGGAGAGGCCTCCATTGATATTCCTATCGTTGAAAAATTAACCGAGATTTTGTTATCTACTGAATTTCCCAAGCGGGACGAAGATGGACAACCTGGCCGTTTGACACATTTCCAGAATTCATGTGTCGACTTAATATGTAATATCTTGCCTAATATCATCACCACTTCGTCCAGATGCTGGAGAATCGTTGCTAGAGTTGAGTTGTGGAGACAAAGACCTTGGGCTGCTCTTGAATGCCACGAAAAGGCATACAGAGCATTGAGTCAGAGAGCAGAGTTGGAGTTCGAGGAAAGTGCCTGGAATGAAGCTGTCGATGCTTGTGCTGACTTGGTTGGAGCCTACGAGTCCTTGGGAGAAAGACCCGGAAAGCACAATGCTGGAGATGTAGTTTGTGCTGATTGGAAGTACAAGTGCAGAACCACCATTAGGTCGTTGATGTCCAAGGGAAAATCGATGTGGGAAGACAGCGAAGGGTGGGAGAGATTGCAGGACTTGAAGAATGAGGAGAGATAATGATAGAGCAACGATTAATAAATGCAAAAAGGTATATTAATCAGAGAAGTAGCAATAAAGTAATAGAAAATGTAGTTTGAATTTTATTAAGATAACAGAGAAATTATTAGATTAATTATCTAAAGGCTATTGTTAAACTTCTTAATGTTGCTATTTTGTTAAAATACCATAGACCTATTTCTGTGCTTAGTTGACATCGTTTTCAATGTCAATGTCGTCATGCACATACGAAACTATCCTAATATTATTCCTTCGCTTGGGATTTTCCAAGATTGTCGAGGAATAATCTTCACCAATTGTAGAATCATTTTCCCGGTCCATTTTCTGAAGTAGTGTTGGCCAAATTCCATTGTGAACCACTTGCTTCAAGAGCTTCTGGTAGGAGGAAGACACTTCGAGTCTCAATGCTAGGGCGATTGCATAAAATACCATGTAGGAAGCGTGTTCGTGCTGGAACAAGTAGACTAGAAGAACGGCAAAATCAACAATGGCACTAACATTCAAGAATTTTTCCTCTAAATACTCCAATACTGGCTTCATTACTACGCTAAACGTCGAGTCTGGGAATACATCCATGAATAGAAATGACACGAGATTGTAGTAGGAATGGAGGCTGGAGGGAATGATTTTGAGGGTGGAATCAGCGGATATTGAAGCAAGTATAGCCATGGATAGAATCAAGGTATTTTCAGACCGCCAGATGGAGTAAGCAATGCCATTTCCCTGGGTTTGAATTGTAAGTAGAGCTATGTGTCTTGATGCGACTATTCCATGAGTGCATGCTGAAGATGTTGCAGCGAGCCAATAGAATAATGGATTGGGTCTCAACGACGCCAGAGTGTAGATATATGCAAACGAGGACGTAAAGTTGACTAATAGCGAAACCACCCAAGCCCTGTGGAATAACACCTGGTAGTCTAGACTTGGAATGCGATCAGTGAGAATACCACGAGAAGTCCTCAAGAAAACGGGAATTTTCTGAAGGAAAAAGCCCATACTGAGTCTGTGTCGATTTGTAGCTAGGAACCTGAGACTTCTGAAAGAATACAACCCAAGATCAACGGTGCAGCACAAGTGTAGAGATATCTCCAATTTGCACCCATTTGTGGACACAATGTCGTGCGACATTCTATTCCAGGGTCGCGCTGACATCATAGAAGAAGGATTATTTGCATCCATGTCTTCTTTACCCTAAACTGGGCAAATTGGACACTAACAACCTGAAACTCCATAAAACCCATCAATCCATTTTTTTTTCATCCATATTGACTCAGTTCTTGCTTTTCAGCAACAAAAAACGCCCAAAAAGGACCATTTTGGCCTATCCAAACCTTTTGACCGCAAAACCTATTTCAGGAACTTGGGGGGTGGCTTGATGCATTCAGCACATGCAAATGGGCAGATCGAAGCCCGAAACGAGCAAACGCCTGGCAGAAACACCAGATATAATGAAACTCCCACACTCACAGTCCTTTCGAGCCCCTTCCGAACCTTTTCCGCTTGTTGCCCCCCTACGCTGGCGCCAGCCTACGGAAATTACCTAAAGTCGCAACAATCGAAATCACAATCACAATCACAATCACAATCACAATCGCAATCACAACGACCACCTGCCCCAACGCTCCGATCTGGCTGTTTTCCCAAGCCAGACCTCTGCCAGAATCCGGTCCCCAAAAGGTGTACAAACGCGGTTCTAAACTCCATAGTGCAAAATCACATCTCCTCAGCCACTCACCCGCCGGTCATCCCTGCCAGGTCACGTTTCACCTGTCTAATCCTGGCAGTGTCTTCCACCTTCGGTGCCTCGCGTCCTACGTGTATCCACCAACAAAGTGCTAATATTGTTGTTTTCTTCAATTCAACTTGTCCAGCTCCCTAGCCATGGTGGAAGACAAGTATATTGGTTTGGCTCTTGCCATGTCGTCGTCGTTGGCGATCGGAACGTCGTTTATCATCACAAAAAAGGGTCTCATGGATGCCTCCGCTAGAAGCGGCACCTCGCAGGTCCAAGGCCACGAATACCTTCAGAACCCCATCTGGTGGGCAGGCATGCTTACCATGGCTATTGGCGAAATCGCCAACTTTGCTGCATACACCTTTGCTCCTGCCATCTTGGTCACTCCCTTGGGTGCGCTTTCCGTGATTATCGGAGCCGTTTTGGCCGCCATCTTCCTCAAGGAGGAGTTGGGCACCTTGGGCAAAATGGGCTGTGCCATCTGCTTGATGGGTTCGGTCATTATCGTTCTCCACGCCCCTCCTGACAAGGAGATCGAAACTGTGGACGAGATCTTGGGCTATGCCACCCAGCCCGGCTTCTTGTTCTACTGCTTCATGGTAGGTGTGTACTCGTTGTTCATGATCTACAAGATAGTCCCCAAGTACGGCCACACCAACCCCATGATCTACCTCTCGATCTGCTCGTCCGTCGGCTCCATCTCTGTTATGTCCATCAAGGCCTTCGGCATTGCCTTGAAGTTGACCCTCTCCGGTAACAACCAGTTCACCCACGTTTCCACCTACCTCTTCTTGTTGGTGGTGGCCTTGTGTATCGTGACCCAGATGAACTTCTTCAACAAGGCGTTGGACCAGTTCGATACCTCCATCGTCAACCCGTTATACTACGTGACCTTCACCACGTTCACCTTGGCCGCGTCGTTCATTTTATTTAAAGGATTCAACACGTCGTCGGCCATTGACATCATTTCGTTGTTGATCGGATTCTTGATCATTTTCAGCGGGGTGTACCTCTTGAACATCTCGCGTAAGGACAACGAAGGCAAGTCCCGGGAGATCTTTGGCGTGCACAACGGCAAGGACATGGCCCCCATGGACAATGGTGTGGGAGGATTCTCGTCCATGAGAAGGTCGATGCAAATAAACAGAAACGAGTATTCGGAGGAGGAGACTGTGGGTTTGAGGAGATTCGACAGTTTCGAGTTGGGATCGGACGACGAGGATCTTCCACACCACAGGGATTAGATATAGACTTATGTATTTTACTGTACAACAAAATTAACGGAGTGATTAGACGAGTGTAGATTGAAGATGAGGTGTGATTTTGCATTCATGGCATTAGTCATATTATTCAGAGATAATGACACAATTCTGGGCTGGAACTGGCTAGTATAACCGTACAGGAAGAGTTCGCCTATAGATTTTCTGGTATCAACCGATAATACCAGGTAGTCAAAATTTCAGCCGTATAGGGAAAATGTATAAGGCACATGAAGTACAAGAAATGCCAGTATTAAGCATTTCCATTCTTTCGAAATATTAAGCATTTCTGTTCTTTCGAATTGTATAAGACATCTTTATCAAGTTCCAGTTTCCCCGATTACTCGATAAACCTTCCACTCACTCTATCCACCTTCTACTAATTCTACTCTTTTCAACATTCGGTCTATTGCTATGTTACACACCTAAATATCATCAATGTCCAAGTCGTCGTCTTCCTCGTCGTCGTCGTCGTCTCCAAACTCGAAGTTGACGTCCTCGTCCTCGTCAGCACCGAAGGTATCGGTCTCGTTGATCTTGGCGTTCTCGGGCAACTCTCCCATGTTCTTCAAGGTTCTGGCCTCGTCGGAGTTGAACTTGTGCACAACGTCACACTGCTCGTCCTGGAAGTCTCTCAAAGACACCAAGATGATGTCACCTTGGCCCATCCACACCTTCTTTCTCAACTTTCCTCTGATGTGGCCCATTCTCTTGATGGAGTCGAAACAGCTGACCTCGATTCTGCCGTTACCCAACATCTTGGTGATTTGGCCGTACTCTTGGCCCTCCTCCTTCAAGAACAACTCTCTCTTTTGGCCTCCGTTGTCGTTCTTTCCTCTTCTTCTGTTCTTTCCACCTTTTCCTTTGCCTGTTTTACCCATGATGTAACTGTAGGAGAATAACGAGAGTAAAATTTTTTCTGTTCACTTGTGGTGACACATTGGCGAGAGTGCGAAGCTAGGGCCAGGAAATGGACAGTTTTAGGGAGAAAACGCGTGAGATGGAGGCAAAAAAGAGAGAGAAAAAGTAGTGCCTAGTGGGAGATAAAGTGGTGGCTAGCGAGAGATAGAGTTCTAGCTAGCGAGAGAAACTGTAGTTCCTGGCGAGAGATAGAGTACTAACTAGCGAGAGTTTATGGTAGCAATAGAAGAGATGAGCTACGAAAGAGTCAACAGATGATATTGCATACGCAGTTTTGGCGTAAACGGACTCGTTGTCTAGAGTATTTTGTCGTGTAGCTTTCCATGTCGTTATCGGTATCGATTAGCATAATACTCGGAGTTGACCCTTGTGGTGGTGGCTTTGGTGGATAAATATGATTGTTAGCGAGAACAGGTGCTCACGTAATGGAGAATGGGGAGATGTTTATAGGAGGTGTGATATGAATTTTGTTGATTTAGGAGAAATAGAGAAGATATTGAGCGTAATACATTGAGATACGGGCGGTATGGAGTGAAATGGTCGGCCCAAATGTGATGTAACCTTATGATTCTTCATCTGTTCTCGCTAAGTTAGTGAGACTTCTCTATTTTTTCCTCTTCATTCCTCGCTAATTTAGTGAGACCTCGCTATTTTCGAACCAGTCCACAATTCTCATTATTGACCTACTCATCCTGGCCTCCATCTCCTTCTTCTACCACGCCCTGTATCTAAAGGCAAGGCTTAGGCTATCCATATCATCCATATTACCGATCTTACTAATTTCCAATCTGTTTTGAACCCATCCAGTCACATTTCGATCCATTTTGCCATCAGTCTTGATATTCCATCTCCACTTTTAGACAAGTTACTTTACAGCCATTGCCCAAAAGCAAGATAATTATAGGCCAAAACATCACTGAGACTCACATTAATCAAAGCTGATATTCAGATTCTCAAATTTTCACTCCATAAGTGCTACTTTTCATCCAATATAATCACTTTCATCTCACTATCAACATGGACTCGTTTGAAGCCGCCACCCAGTTCTCCCAGATTCTCCGTAATCTCACACCCGCCATCCAGAACCTCACCAGAGCGGCCCATTTCGCTATCAGACACGCAGACAGCGAGGACTACCTCTTTCCTTCCATTCTTGATATCCTCAAAGACCCTTCAGTGGAAGTGAATACCAAGTCCACAGTGTTCCAGTTCATCGAGGTCCTTATCAACGAGTCGTTCTACTACTCGCGTCAGCCCAAGTTCAACTATCCCTACATCCAGAGTCTCAAATCGGCCATGCCTACCATCTTACTTGCAGTTTTACCATCTTCCAGTAATACCAATATCTACAACGTTTTCAACAGCTTGAAGAACATCTCCAAACATTTCAAGGTGGACTACGAGCAGTTCATCGACCATTTCAACAACGACTCGCTTTCGGAACAAGATAAGGAGAATATTGACAATAATGTGCCATATCCTGAAATACAACTTCTGCAAGACCAAACGGACCCATTGATCGAAAGCTGGAACTTGCTTCTTCGCAAGAAGAACCAAAGCCAGTACGAACGCATGCGCTTGTTGAAACACTCGCCAGTTACTGAGAATACCGTCGAAGAACAGGACATATTCAATCTTCGGGACAAGAACGAAAAGTCTAGTGACTACTTATCAAAGAAACAGATTATATCGAGAATGGAGGACGACCGTGAGGCTCACAAACGGTCAAAGGAGAACTTGTGGGTAGTCCATAGACCAGACGATGTCAACCATGTGACCGAAGAAGAGTTTTTGAACCATTACTGGGCAAAGACTCACGTCATGTCCCAAAAGGAAGAACGTAACTTCTTGGAAACCCTTGACGATCTCAACAAGTTGGTTGCTGGAAGTTACAAGGACAAGCAGTTCTAATTCTAATTCTGTAATATATTATTTGACTGGAAATGACCATATCTAATACTATGGTCCTTTTTATTATACATTAGCCTGTACAATACAAGCGTGGTCTGGAAAGATCCATTTCATCTCGATGTATAGCTACTTTGATCCCTCATTAACATTGACTTCGTCTCAAACGATAGCTAGTTTTGATAACACCCTCAACAACTCGTTGATACCGTTGACTTCGAAATCTGCAGACGTCCGAACACCAGTCTCGTCTCCAAGTATGGCCACAGTCTCGACCGTTTGGATCTGGCCATTTTGCTTGAGATTATTAGCGAATTCATAATTAGGCTCGTCAAGAATAGTGGTTGCTCCTGCCACAAATATGGATTTCAATTCATCCGACTTAAATTCGTACGAACCAAACGAATTGATTGAATTAAAGGAACTCAACCGGGTGAGATCAGGAGCTGTTCTGCCCCTAAGTGGCGTTGAGGGAATGGATCCATTTATTCCCTTGACCTGGTATTTCTGTATCAATTCCTCGGCATCAACTCCATTCTTCTCTTGGTTATAGAAATCAGCAAGGAATCTTAATGCCTTCAATGAAATTTTGTTCAGTTGCACTATCACCGTGTCTCTGATTAATGTAGCATGTACGCCATCGGCCTCCAGGAAAATGTCATTCACGTGCTGAATACATTCACCCATTGCATCAAGTGTTCTTTCCCGGTCGTCCACAAATGATCTGCCTGCTGAAAATTTGACAGTACAGTCTTGCACATCACACATAGAGCCAGGGAGTCTGTCGACCTTGGATTGAATTAACTGGGTCACTTGTGAGATCCAACCTTGGGTCTCATTTTCTCCAACCATAGAAAGCCACTTCTTGGATCCAATTAATTTGATGTAGCCTCCATTCTCTGCAATCAACCCCAAATTAGAATATGTACCATATAATCTATCGAGGTCGTCTCTCTTGAGGAAACTATTGATGTACACTTTATTTTTGGGGTCCTCCAATATTTTGCTCAATAATGCAATAAGTCTAGATGGCTCTCTGTACGCACTCTTTGCGGTGGGCAATGGAGTCGATGGCTTTTTTTGTCCAATGGATAATGTGGTTGCTGCCGTCTCGAAGTTCAAAAAGAATAACCTGTTTCCGTCATCACCTTCTCTGTAGAATTTATCAAACTCTTCTGTAGTAAATGGAATCAAATTACTGATATTTCTCCTCTTGTTGAGTTCCCAGGATTCATTGATGCTCGACAAACACGAGGAGACCCAGTGCATAGAATCGTGAGTCCGGACTATCTTGTTACAATTTGACCATCTTAAAAGCTTTTCTTCGTTGGAAATAGTAAGCAGCTTCTTGAAGGCTTCAGAAAATGCCTTAATATCCCAGGGATTAATAAGAATAGCACCGTTTCCATTGCAATAGAGCAAGTCGGAAGATCCGGTGAATTCGGAAAGAAGTAAGGGAGACTTCTTTTCATAAGTAGCTGTGATGAATTCGTGGCAGGTCAAATTCAAACCTTCTCTCATGGAGGACACAATGAAAACATCTGCTTCGCATTGCAATGCCACATATTGCTCGAAATCGATTTCCTTTTGCAAAAGGACCACTGGCTGGGAGTCAGAAATGTTTTCTGGCAAAGAATTAATTCTGGACACAATTTGCATGATTTCTGTCTCGTAGTCTATATCTTGGCCAGAGCCGATGCAAATCTCAATCATGACGGTTGTGTCGATATATTCTGGGTTAGACAAAAGGAACTTCTCGTAGGCCAAAAGTTTTTGTTTTATTCCTCTCAATTTGTCGAATTTGTCTCTACTGACAATCAAGTGCTGGTCTGGCCACCTTTCCTTGATGAGCTGGCGCCATTCACGGACGCTTTCGGATTTCAGGGTGTGTAGCAAGGAATTGGCATCAATTCCCACGGGAATGGTGTTGGTCATGGTAAAATTACCCTCGTATGTTATGCCGATGTCGTTGACATCGGCCAAGAGAAGACGGTTGCACGTTTGCAAGAAATGTCTCACGTACTCCACTGTTTGGAAAGATATGCAATTTGCGCCCAACATGCCCTGCAAGATGTCGTTTCTCTGGGCGAAACAACGGAACACTTCCGATGATGGGAATGAAATATGGAGGAAAAGGCCGATCTTGGCATCTGGAAGCTTTTTGCGCACCATCAACGGCACCAAAAGAAGGTGGTAGTCGTGGATCCAGATGATATTCTCGGGGTCGTCGGGGTCGGCATCGCCGTTTTCTCGAAGATACACCTCCACGATCTTATCGGCCACCAATTGGTTCAAAAGCTGGTAGTGCTGCCACGAATGGTCTTCGAATGCCTTGGATTTGGGGTCGTCGGGAATCTGGTAATGGAACGTGGGCCACAAGATCTGTTTGCAGAATGAATGATAGTGGCCTTGTAAGGTGATGTCGTTAGGGAAAACAGCCTCGCTGTTGTAGTTTTTCCTCAATTCCAAGGCGATGTCGTCGATGACGTGGTCGGGGACCTCATCGCTAGGCATGGCGATGGTTCCGACCCATTTTCTCGATTGAATAATGTTGTGCTCTGCTGACAACCGGACGGCTTTTGTGGTGGAAACGTTGCCCTTTTTGGAGAAGACTATGTCCCAGGGTGACGTCTCGAAGATGTTGGGCTGATCGAACAACTCGGGGCTGGAAAAACCGCCGTAGGGGGCCAAGACGAAGGAGCGCTCCGCCACGTCATTATTCCACAACGGCCGGGGAAGTTCTTCCTCGGTAATGGCGAGCGACAGCGAGCTGTCGTTCTCGTGGAGCGTCAAGCCTGCAAACGGCTTGCTGAGAGACGAGCGGGTCCGGGGCGCTGGGGGGTTGTGAAGGGCCTGGAGGTTGGTGTGCGAGCCCATTGCGCCCATCAACCCCGACAAACTGGCAGTGGAACGGTTCATTTTCAAGGCGAGGAGGCCGGAGTCATCGTCCTGCTTCTTGGGGTCAACCACCGAGCTGGATATCACACTGGAGAAGCGGGACCGGGGTTGGATGTAATGGGGGCCTAACTTCTCCGACAAGTTGTCGGTGAGAAGCGACTCATTGGTGGACTTTCGGACGCGGGTGTTCTTGTAGAAGAAGTCCTGGACGTCGTGGGGCGTGTCGACCTTGGATTCGGGGCCTGGAGACGCCGAGCCCGGCGTCTGGAGCCTGGAGTTGGCCATGCTAAGGGAAGGGAGAATGGAGTGAGCTGAGGCGGGAACCGAGCCGCCAATCAGCGGAAACGGCGTGGGAGCCTGTTTGGAATGGGGTGTGGATGCAGTTTGGGGTGTGTTGATGGAATGGGGGACATTGGACACGTGTGAAGTGATGTCCTCATGGCGGGCCACTTCGAACTGGACCGTATACGGAAGGAAGCTGGAGTTAGTGGAGTTAATGGAAAGAAGAATGGAGAGATGTGAGGTTGGAGATTGTTTCTAGATCGGTATAATCCCGTATTCTGTACTTACAGAGAGCCGATGATGATGGTCATGGAATGAAGTGGATGTTGCTGTAAAATAGATTTGGCGATGGGTGCGAGTAGAGATGGAGATGACAGCAAAGAACAATGGTTGCAGAGACGACAGAGACGAAGAAGAAGAAGGAAGGGAAGGAGATAGAAGACAGAAGGTAGTATTAAGGGGTAGGAAGAGGGGAGGAAGAGTTGAAGAAGTGTAGAAGAAGGGAGAGATGAAGTAATGGAAGCGGTGCTAAAGATAGATGGTGTGTAGCAATGGTGGATCAGTAGCGAGAAGAGAGATGCATGTGGAATAGTGAGAAATGATTGCGAATAGTAGAGGGTGAGATGGTTTATATATTGTATAGGGGCTGGAATGGGAGTGTTACAGTTGAATTGAGATAATCTCAACAGTCTGTGCTTTAGAGTCTCTGGTGTGTGTGTGTGTGTGTGTGTGTGTATGTGCTATGCTATGCAATTTGTATCTATAGAAACTGTGGCTAGTGAGGTGTTCTCTAATTACTGCAACTGATTGTTATAGTCGATTTCTACTGACTTTTGTCAAAGTACCATTTCAGAACTTCACCTCATATCTACCTCCTTCCTATGTACGTCCTTATTGGTCAAGGTCCTTTGTATCCTCTTGCTTCTATCCTATTGGTTCTCATTCTGTCTTCGGACTCTTGTGTGCCGTTATACTTCTCTTTAGCGAGACTCAACCTGCGAGTTCCCCTTGCATATCATCGTGACGTGAAATAGAGACTTTAGCAATGACGAAGTGAGAAGGGCAGTAAATACAAAAGAGTGAGTTGCAGCCAATTAGGATTGGGCGAGAGATGATATTCTGACATTGAAATCACTGTGGTGGTTCCACATCATTAGGGTGTTGGTGGTGGTATCAGGTATGGAGTGAAGTATTAAGTATGAGGACAGTAGTTAGGTATTTCATATAGAGTTCCTGTGAAATGGATTGATTCTGAAGTTAATTTTGGGAGGTTATTACGGATATATGCTCCACAACGTGTTTTGAGCGCAGACTACTCTCTCGATTCATCTCATGGTGAGATTGAAATGGGTGAAAAATCCGATTCAAATTCGTCTCGATTTAGAATGAGGAAGAGTCTCTATTTAGACTAGAAATAGTCTCGATTTACAATATTTTCGTTATTAGAATCACATGGCCTCTAGATTGCGATCCGGTGAATCTGGCTATGTATGAAGTTTGGAATATCGTATGATGGTGCTATTTGAATGAATTCATGGATTAATGGATCTTTGAATAAATTAGCCCTAGATGCAGTGTGCTCCTAGTAGATCCAACATGGAATTTGTCATGAAATAATTCTCTCTTGCCTTTGACTCCTTTCTTCCTGTGTCTTTTGCAAATGGAATTCATGTTCTCTGGGGTAACTTGCGCCGAATCACTCCTCCTTCTCATATCAAAGTTGGTTTGTAGAATTGTTTAAAGTCCGAAAATGCATTAATTTCAGCATAGTTTCTGTCTACAGGGTTTTACGCCCTTAGTTATCCTCCTTAGACGTATCAGCTCCTAAGATATCGCTCCTTAAATTCCAGTCTACTACACGTTTTCTCATCATTAATTATTGAATCGTTATTTATATACTTCCCA
Source organism: Suhomyces panamericanus (assembly GCA_030582475.1). Taxonomy (NCBI): domain Eukaryota; kingdom Fungi; phylum Ascomycota; class Pichiomycetes; order Serinales; family Debaryomycetaceae; genus Suhomyces; species Suhomyces panamericanus. The sequence goes on from JAKTXI010000019.1 coordinate 129,080, forward strand.
TTAATACCTTTCATATATCATCAAAATGAAGACCCTCATCCTCATCTGAATCCTCTTCTGCTGGAGTTGGTGCATTGTGCATGGTTGAATCTTCCACCGAAGCCATGGCATTTTCCAATTCCGCCTCCAAGCCTGTATCCAGGTCATCGTCTGAAAAATCATCGAATGTGAAGGCAGGAGCTGGTGCTTTTCCAGAGGGTGCTTTTCCTGCTCTAGATGGTGCCTTTCCCGCTGTGGCGGGGCCCTTACCTCCCTTGGAAGGCGCTTTTCCTGCTTTAGAAGGGGCCTTTCCTGCTTTAGAAGGAGCCTTTCCTGCTGTGGAAGGAGCTTTTCCTGCCATTGAAGGAGAGATTCCTGCCTTAAAAGGCGCCTTTCCTGCAATAGAAGGGGTAATGGATCCCCTAGAAGGCGCTTTACCGGCTGTGGAAGGCGCCTTTCCGGCCGTTGAAGGTGGCTTCATACTACTTAACTCAAGAGATTCATCTGCTGAAGACTCTCCTGCCGACAATCCAATTTCTGGGAATTCTTTGTCCTCGAAATTGGTCTCCTCCATTGCAACATCTTCTTCTCCAGCATCAAAGTCAAATTGGGGGAACAACTGCTCTTCCTCATCTTCCAGTGAATCGTCCATTTGGTTAAAATTGAAACCAAATTCGTTCCTGGCCATCTCGTCTTCCTGAAGGCGGTCTTTCTTTGCTTTATCTTGTAGTATCTGTTCGATCTTTCTTTTCTTGGTGATTTCTGCTGCTCTCACGGATTTGAGAACGCTTTTGAATTCATCCTGTAGTATTCCCTGGAAGTAGGTTTCAATTTCTGGTGTGACCTTCTGCGTTGCATATGGAGAATAATAGATTTCTGTCTTCATAAATATGTTATTCTCTCTCTTCTGCAATTTCTCGGCAATGGCATCTTCCCGTTGCTGCAAAATTCTCTTTCTGTTGTTGGCATATTCGACAAAATCAAATCTGGTCTTGGACTCTTCCTGCTTTTTTCCTGTGGCGGGTGTTTCTGTGATTTTGTCTTCTGGAACAGGGTCGGTTTCACCTTCTTTGGTGGTAGGTTTCTGGGCGCCGTCACTGAAGTCCAACTCTTCTGGAGGACTACTGGCAGCCACCTTGCTCATGATACTCTCGTCGCTATCGGAAATTTCCTCCAATTCCTTCTCAAAGGCTTTTCTCCATTGTTTCTCGTCATCTTCAATAAGATCATATAGCGACCTCTCGGTCATTCTGGACTCCTCCACCAACTTCAACCTCAATGCCTTTAAGTCTGTGATCGTATCCATGTATTTGGGAGTGTTTTGATACGTGTAGTCCGGTGGCAAGTCCGGGAGAAACGAGGGGATGTAAATGGGTCGTTCTGATTGTTTTGGCACAAGCTCGGCGATTTCGTAGTGTTCATTAGTGAAAAATGGCAAGGACTCATCCTCTTCATGGGCAGCTTGATCCTCATTTTGGTACAACTCCTTTACCTTCTGGTTGATGGCATGTACCTTGTTTCTGATTTTTCCCAGAGTTTTCTTGGTATGCACGGCCTCCAGGTATAAATTCCAGGGCTTTATGTCCTCAACACGGAATGCCACTTCGATATCTGCGAGGGAAGGAATTCTTCTTCTTTGCAACTCGGTGAAATTGCGCAAGATGACGGCTATTTTGTTGAAGTATGCAATGGCTAGATCGGTGAGCTGGTCCACATATTCATTAGAAGAAGCGTAATTGCGGCTCTCCAATAGCACAGCTATGACTTTGCGAAGTTCGAAGTCCACCGGCCCCATAACTCGGGGTTGGCTCTTGTTTTCTGTAGGTGCTCTCCAGTCGTCCAATACCGACGCTTCTGCTCGTACTTGCTCCAAAACCGGGGATGTGATGTCTCCTTCGGGCAGCTCCAGCCGTTCGGATTGCTCTGTCCATTGTAATGACTCGATTTTCCCTATGTCTTCAATGGCTTCTTCAATGTCTATAGCTTTTACGTCCAACTCCGACACTGCTTCTAGGCCAGTTGATGTGTCATTTTGTTCGTCCAAATGGGACCCATGTGCAGAGGGGCTCCTGCTATCTTCTTTGGATGGTATTTTGACGGCTTGCTCGTCGGTGGTGCCATCATTGCGTCCAGCCATGTTCTAGAGGTAATTGTATATAAACATTTGAAGATGATTTTAGTGAGGTTTTAGGTGCAGTCCAGAAAGTTGGAAACATGAACTAGGCAGAAAAGGCTATGAAGTCAAGTAAGAGAAATTGAAGTGTGTATGCAGGTGATGAATGTTGGGGAAGAATTGAGCGAGAAATACGTCCTTGACATATTGGTGCAGAGTTACTTCCAAAAGTGGAAGTATTGTCTTGGGTAGTAATTTGTACACTATTAGTTATATATTGAGTGCATAATTCTGATTGAAAAATGGAGTCACCATTGGCTTATTCTTCTGGATACCATATATATTTATTCCTCTCTTCATTTCATAATGAGAAGGTCTAGAACATGGTTTTTAAGTAAGAATATTTTATTTGGCTAAGCACTTGTCGGATTATACTTTATTCCAATAGATATAGGACGTTAAAGGGCATTTTGAAGTATTCAACAGAGCAATATGTTGATATAATTTTTTCTGATTGAAGTCACCCATCGAATTTTAGTTCTCTCATTTGACAATCTACAATTAGAATTGGTCATCTTCTCAAACTCTACTCTAAATATTGCTAATAAATCCGGTTGTTCGTGAAGTGCTATCAGTTTGCAAATTGTAATTGAAAATAGTAATAAAGTTCATCTGTTCTTGATGTGAATAACCAGTAACCAAACTAACTTAGAGATCTCAAAATAGCTCACAGAGTTGATGCACAATAGTGCATGCATGAAGGCAATAAAATCAAGCTTGTAAGATTCTGGAAGGCAAACTTACATTAGTACGTGGTCGTATGACATTATTACATTCGGGCCTCTTTTGGAATGTATATCTAGATTGAATGCCAATCCTTACAGTGTTGGGCTAGAATAAGATATTTGCAAATAGACCGGACTGGCTGGTAAGGTTAGTTGGCTTCAGGGAAATTTGTATTGCATTCGTGGCATCCTTCTCAGTTTCCTCCCAACAAGTGCTCGATGGCACCCTGGACACTTCCTCCGGTTCTTCTCAAGGCCTCCACGTTTCTGTCGAAGTCAAAGAAGCCCATGTCGTTAAGTTGTCTCAACTGAGACTCGTATCTTTCTTCTGGGGGTCTGTTGTCGGCTGGTGCGGCGGCGGGAGCAGCACCGGGGGCTCCGTAGACAGAGAATGGGTTAAATGGTGGAACGCCGTTGGGGAACATGGATGCAAATGGATTGGCGGCAGCAGCATTTGGAGTGGCCAGCTCGTTACCAGCGGTGGTTTGCGAGTCGGAGTCGGTGCTGGCTGCACCTGCTTGAGTTGGGTTAGCACCAGGAGCTGGGAATGAAGAAGCACCTGCACCTGCGCCGCCGAGACCGGCGCCCATTCCCATCATGCTTCTTCTGAGTTCTGGGTTTGTAAGCATCTGTCTGACGAACGGACTCTGGAGCATCTCTCTGGCTTGAGGGCCCATGGCTCTCAACTGTGGGTTCTGGCTGATGAAGAAGTCGAGCATCTGGGGGTTCGACAACATCTGGTTCATGCTCTCAATGACCGCAGGGTCGCTCATCATCTGCTCGACTTGGTCGGGATCGGGCATGCCGTTCATGCCACCGTCGGGGCCAAACATCGAAGCCGAGGGAAGTTGGGTGTATCCGGCGTATCTGGCACCGGTCAAATCGGCCAATGGGTTGAAAGAGCCGGTTCCTGCGGCAATGTTGGATGGAATGGCGTTGGCGTTGGAGGTGGCGGCAGTAGTGCCAGAAGTAGCAGAAGCGGCTCCAGCAGACGTGTTCTTGGCAGCACCGGCACTCTTGACCATGTGGATGGTGTGGCCGTTCTGGACCTTGTAGCTCTCGATGGTTTCGGTGTCTTTCAAGACCTTGCCTGAGTAAATCAACCGCTGTCTGTCTGCGTCTATGCCCAGCTTCTCGGCAATGACGCCCTTCAATTCGAGCACAGATATGGAGGGCTCGATGCTGACCTCATACTTGGTGTCCCCGGAGGACTTGATTGTTATGGATAAAGACATGGTTGGAAAGATGGATGGGTGGCGACAGGTTGTATATCAAGGGTGTCGAATGTTCTGGAATTGCGATCTACGGTGTGCATGTACAGGAGTATGAGAATGGGGAAAGTGCGCCGTAGCAGTGGGGAAGAATAGGGTACGCTTTGAGGTGGAATGGGAGAATTGATGTAGTATGAGAGCCTGTTGGTATGACATGGACGAAGGGGAGGTTGAAGGGGGACTTGAAGTTGTTATGTGTAGTTGGATTCAGTGGATTTTGAGTAGAATCACGGTGGCGGCTGTTGGGGGGGTGAGACCACGTTTTGCGGTGAAATCACGGTGTATGTGTCCAAATGTATGGAGACGAGCACGTTAGACGGCCAAGTAGAGTAGGAGCCTTTATCTGTGGTGAAGGCGGTGTTTTGGTGGCGCCTGGTGCGACCAAGGAGTTCCGTGGTATGAATGAGTTATTTCTTATGATAACAGAATTCTAGAATCAAAAGAATGTCTTGATTATAAGGAGGTATGAGATGTGATGGTCCGTGTTTTGGAAGAATGAAGCTTTGTACTAGTGGTGTTCTAAAGTAGTTGTAGTGACTTTGAATAAGAAGTGAGTGATAGTTGCAAAAACTGGTGCCTTGCAGCCACACAAAAAAGGTACAAGATTTATGAGCATAGTGGAATTTAACAGGAGAAGTGATGTGTGTATAGAGCTTACAGTCGATTCTAATCAATGAGAAAGAGGTGGTGTTTAAATTATCAATGTCTCGGAATTGTGGTGTCTAAAAATCTTGCCTAGATAGTGATGAGGAACACTTGGAATGGTGGTGATGATTGAGTTGTTATTGTGTGAATAGAAGAATGGATTTGAAGAAGAAAAAGAAAGGCTTTGAAGAAAGGATTTGAAGGAGAATTTTGAAGAAGAAAGGATTTGAAGGAGAATTTTGAAGAAGAAAGGTTTTGAAGAAATAGGATTTGGAAGAGTCTTATCACCTATTAAGATCTCGGGCTTCGTGGTGTGGACCACTTTGAAACTCAAATAAATATCCATGATTTCATTCATCTTTTTCTATTTTCAAAGTATTTATCATTCGTTGCATCTTACCTAACTCACTTTTTGATCCAGTTCATTTCTACACTTTCTCGGAAATCCGTGTTATGCTAAGTCTATTTAAGAAGTTCAAGCGCTACGCTCTATTAAGTGCTCATACGAGTCGGAACTGCACCAGATGGCAGTAGAATTGAAGTGATACCGAGTCAATAGAATCGATATTACCATGAAGAGATCCCAGGATCTATGCCGAATGAGTGACCTTGTCACTTGAGAAGAGGTTCAATGTGATGAAGTCGTTTTTGCAATCTTAATCTTGATGCAAAGATACGACGACAATGATGGTGGAACTATGGATCCACCACAAAAAGATGAATGATCATCGAATGCTGCATGGATTGATCAAGTCCATGCCAGCGTCATAGTGTTTTGAATGCCCCAATTCATGAACAGAATATATCCAATTCATGAGGTAAATGCCCAATTCTCATAATGCCCATTTTTGATAATGCCCAATATCATGAAATCATGAACAAACAGATACTGAAGTGGATGAGATCCTAAAATTCATCAGGCTCAACGATGTGGATCTAATTATCTGTCTGTGTCCGAGAAACGCATCAATTAATACAATGATGTTCTAGTTTCTGCTTCTTGTTATTCTTTCTTCTGTTTCTTCAACTGCGAACTTCCACTCGCCAGCCACACTCCAAACAACTGTGTCCCACTTGTCCGTCCTCGAACGTCACCTTGCCCTTGCTCTGCATAAGGGCCCATTCGCCCTTGGCAGGAATCTTCTTGCAGCTCTTGTTGAGACAACGGGCCGAGGTCTTCTTGTATCTCAACCCACAAGAATTGCACAACTGGCCTTCTTTGATGGACCAAGATGGACGCCAACAAGGAGATTGTTCAGAGCCACAGGAAATACACACCCGTGAATTGTGGGCATGTTGCTTTGGGGGCGAGCGGGGACCGTCGTTCTTGGCCTTCTTGGCCGATTGTGGCGAGATGGGAATGAACTTGTGGGAGTTGGAGGGACTTTTGGAGGGAGTCACTACCGCGGGAGGCTGGAGTACCTCGCGCTGTGGGACCGGCTCGCGTACAACCTCGCGGTGGGAGTCGCGGTGGGGTTCGTGGTGGAGCTGGTCCTGAATACGAGAGGTGTCGCTGTATGCGTAATAGCTGGGCTGGGGAAGACGAGTAGTGGAGGGAGTGAAGGCACCTTGGGGAGGAAGAAAATAGGATGTGCCTAAAGTGGTGGCAGTGGCGGAGGCAGTGGAGGTGGCTCTGTTATTAGCCAAAGCCGCAGTGACACCGGCTCTGTGCAATGGACTGAAGTGGTGGGGGTCCACCACGGGGTCGGCGGCGGTAGCTATGGGCGAAACGGGCTGGTAGGTCGAGCCAGAAGGCGGCGATGGTGGCGCCTTGGACAACTGGATCAACGACTGTGCGAGCTCCAAGTATTCCGGATACTTTTCCACGTCCTTCATATACGTCTTGTTCATGTAGGTGTAGCTGGACTCGAACGGGAAGTTGATCTTGCGCTCGGTGTGATGGAGCTGGTTGATGCTGGGAAGCACAGGGCCTCTGGCGATTTTGGAGCTGATACGAGTATCAAAACTGGGTTTGAACGCTGGTAACGGCAATGGCGCGGGCTTGACCTTGTTGAGGTACTTGTACTGGTCCAAGTTGAAGTGCTTGGAGCCGCGGTTGATGGTGTCGAGCAACTCGTAACGCCAGTTTTCGTCGTTGGGCTTGTAGGTGTCGAAGTAGTCGAGCGAGACCGTGGGGGCGATGGGCTTGAGCTTGGAGCCCTTGGGGATGGCAGAGCTCAACACTGAAGAGATGCCGGGGAGCTTGATGCGGGGGGCGGCGGTGTGGATGGAGATATTGGTAGGAGAGGTGTTGATGTAGTCGTTTTGGGCACCATCGCGAGCATCGCTTTTGGGGTCGCTGTTCTTGTCCTCGTCGATGGAGGTGTCCATAGTATCCGCCGTAGTGTCAGGAACGTCGGTTCCTTCGGTCATGGAGGACACATTGGCGTCGGTGGAAATGTCGGCCACTCTCGCGGTATGGGGCGAGGAAATCGGCGAGGGATTGGGCGAATGCAGGGGACTTATGGGCCGGAAGCGCTTGTTGGGCAGGAGGGAACGGGAGCGGAGGGAACGGGAGTACTTGGCGGGAGTCACTAGCGAGTACAACGGCGTGGCAACAACAGGAGCCTCAGTAGGCGGCGAAGGCGGCGCTGTCCGTGACCGCTTGGAAGGGCGGTCGGGCGCCACTTCCAAGAGGCGCTTGCGCAACACCACGGCCAGCGACTCGCCCCAGCCCTTGAACTGGGACATCAACTCGTTGTACGACCGTGAACGCATGTGCCCCGGCGTGAGCTTGGTATTGTCGACCATGGCGGGATGTAAAAGGCTCATGGGCAAAGATGGTGAGTGGGAAGGAGCAATGGCTAGAACGGATCTAGGAATGCACTGGACTGGAGGGTGGTGGGAGGAGATGAGCTAGAGTAATGGATAGCTCAGTGCTCAGTGGGTGAGAATGGAGGGAAACGGTAGCTCAATCAATGGTTCTAGAGTGATTCTGGCTCAATGGATCGGCCAATGGGTGACGTAATGGGTGACTTAACGAATGGGTAACTGTTTTCACTGCTCTGGTTCGGTTTCAGTTTGCAGAGGTTTATTCTATGAAGAGCTTAGCTCTGATAATCTTGAGGATCTTTATTAGTTGCAGCTGGTGCGGATTGCAGCCTTAAGTAGGAAGACTAGATTCCAGGGGTGGGACTCCAGAAGGAAGGAGAAGACGAGAAAGTACTGGTAGCAATAGCAGAAAGAGACAGATCACTAGAAGCCGCTGGTAGGGCGCCGATCCGTCATAGTATTTATAACAGTGGATCTCAGGCAAGGCTGTTCCTGATCCAGCACTTTCATTGCTGTTTTGGGACAGCCAGCTCCGCGTGCGATCTGGATCATGTCGGCGAAACCAGCGACGCAGCGCGACATTTGTCGGCATGAAGCAGACAGATGGCAGAAGCGTGCTGACGCACGCGGCGGCTGCAGCCAGCCCGATGCGGCAGGCCGCGGGGAGGTGCATGGGAGAAGTGTGGGAGTTGCATTTGACTGCATTTCACTGCATCTTACTGCACTCCAATGACTTCACCAGCTATGATTGTGGCACCGTGGTCAGCTTGCTCGACGCGGGCACGTTAGCCGGTCTCACGTTGGAGACGACATCCCGCAGGCTGCAGGGCATCCGACGCATGGGGCCGCCCCCGGCCCCATGCGCGACACTTCGTTTGCTTGGCCGTCAGCTGCACGCCGCGGCATTTGTTCCTCCGGATCCCGCCTGGGGTGGCGTCATTTCCGCTTTGGGTATATTGCGTGCGTTTTGTGTCCCCGGGCTGCGTCCATCTGGAACATCACCAATGTCGCAGTACCAGCCAGCCACGCTGTTGGAGTGGCGACCCTAGGCGAGTCCAAGGCTGCAATGGCTGGTTGTTTACCCCTGGTTCCTGTCACCAGCACGATGGCTATGTTAGGCATCATCGGTCAGCCCAGCCGGTAGGTACAGTCTTCTAACGGATTCAGACTAGTACCACATGTCGCTCGTTCCAGTCTACACTCCTTCCAAAACAGTCACCTCCTTCCTGTCGGTCTAAATTCAGACGTCCTGTGCAGTCTATGCTCCTTTGAGTGCATTCAATACTGTCGCTTTCTATACTTTCTCCTTCCGTGCATTCTATGCTTTCTCCTCCTGTGCATTCTCTACTGTCTGTTTCCTGTGCATTCTGTGCTGTGTCTGTTTCCTGCACTTCCATTACTGTGATGCAGCTCATGTATAGCTCCTCTCCTGTACATTATCTCTAACCCCAACCCCGCCATTCGTTTGCGTTCTCGTTTCGTGACACGATCTAATCTCCTCTGTCTGACACCTTCCTATTCGGTCCAGGCTGAGACGCCCCATGATGGATCGACTGTGTCCACGACAATAGCTGGGATTGTCCTATTTCCTCCACTGTCTGCGTCCACAATGTCTACAATCTCTACAATATGGGGGCTACAATAGGATTGTGTGTTTGTATATTGGACGTGACCAGACACGGTGGACCGAAATAGATGACAGAAGTGGGTAGAGGCGGTGACGGAAACGGATAGAAAGCGAGCCAAATGGGAAGAATGATATAATGTATTATGACAATTGTAATATTCCGAACTGAATGATAATAGTATGAAAAGAGTAGGAATGATAAGATGAAAGAGTAGGAACCAGAGTACGAATGGTGATAATATGGTGATAATAGTCAGTAATATTCAGAGTAGCCAGAGCAGCAGAGAATGCAGACTCGCATCAATGATATCAATAGTCTCGAGCCTGCTCGTCACATTTGTTTGCTGTTCCCCATTAGTCTCCCATCTCGTATTACATATTCTGGATCATGCTCATTTATTCACTAAATAGTCCACACAGTCTTATTCGGTCTCTTCTACAATCTGTCTCTTCTGTCTGTGTCTGTTATTCTCTCTTTATTCTTCACATTCTCACACTCTTCAATTCGTTCTCTTTTTATTCCTACTCTCTTTATTCTTACTCTTCCTTGTGATGGTGCTCCTCGAGCTTGTGTTCGGCATCGCCAGCAGCAATCCCGCCGGCTACGCCTGCGGCTATGTGGCCTCCCGACCCGAGATGAAGCTTGTCGGCTATCTTGTTTCCTCCGATCGAGCCGGCCACGCCGACTCCAATGTCTTTCACGGTTTTGAGAGCGTCACTCATGTTTAGTCGTTCCAGCCTACGCTACTTCATGCCGTCTTTATACCTGGACCAGATACCAAGGTTGCTGTTCACGTGCCGTGTCGTCGAAGGCAATGATGTCAGCCCTTTGGAACCCCTGCTGCACAGAAGAAGCCATGGTTGTGAACTTTCTTGCGCTTATCGTTGCTTGCTCAAAGTGTAGATGGAATTGCTAAGCCAGCCATGAGATCGATAACACTAGTTTCAGCATGATACAGCATGGATGTGAAACCGATGATAGATGATACAGATATGCAGATGATACAGATGATACAGATGATACAAATGTATAGATGTACGGATGATACAGTTGATGCAGATAACTGATACATGGCTTCAAGTGAGGTCGGTGTGTCATGGTTCATAGGCCTACATTGTCAATTTCATGATGCTATATTCCAGGTTCTTTCCTTCATTTTAGCATTTTGGCATCTTCTTGGTTCTTTCAATTCCAGGACTCCTCTGCTTCGCCTATACCTGTACTCTGTATTCTCGGAATGCTGGTGAAGCTAACTCGAGAACTGAAATTGGAGACATTTCCAAGGTTCTACTTTCCGTAGCCAGACAGACACTGATTGTATGTATGGACACTGGTTGCATTGGTTTGCGAAAATTGTCTGTCTGTAATTCAGTGTGTGCTGTTCCTTGCATTCGGTTAGGTGTGCTTGTGATATGACGTAAAGGCACAAAATGGCTAGCCATCCTGGTCTGTTTGTGGAGTCAGACTTTGTGGACTTCCCGTGTGCAGAATGAAGCTGTATGGTAATTACACAAATTACATCACTTTAATGCTCAGTATATTGATTTAAACTCAGTTAGCGGTTGGATTAAGCTTTAGGAATATAGTTTTTTTTTTCTAGTTAGCAGTTGGTTCAATGCTCCGGGTAGTTCAAACAGTGAAGATACAAGCTCTACTTGAGTTAAATTACAAGGTTAATTGGTTTAAGCTGCGATTGAAGGACGTTGAACTAAACTAATTACTTAAGATGGAGCTTTGTGGTCTCGTAATTCTACTTTAATTCTCAGTGAACTTCTGCAATAAGATTATTATGGAACCCAATTTCTGGTAAATATACAAAGAACATAATGCACCCTCTCTCTCTCTCCAAATCTATAACCTTGACCTTAGTTGCAATTTAGGGCAAGTCGACTTATAATCATTATGGAAGGAACTCTGCTTAGTATATTCCTATGGTTCCTTTATTCCTGTACGCTTCCAGCTCCTCTTCTGTAGTATCTCTTCCAGCTATTTGCAATTGTTTCTTCACCACCATCAAATGTCATATACCGCTTACTTTTGACTATTTAAATCCCCAATGGCAATCATTGCATCACTTCCACCCTCCTTGACTTAGTAATCTCCCACTCTATCGCTCTCCTCCCACCCTATCCTTTCCTTCTGTCTTTGTCATTTCTTCTCTCCCCTCTATCTCACCCATTTCTGGCCCTAAAATTCCCAAACCAAGCACATTCTACTCCTATCACGCCCCTCTTTCAATCTACCCTCTCAATTCCTCTCATCTCCCCTTTCTCTCCCTCTCTTCCGCCCCTTCACCTCCCACCTACTTCTCATCAAATTCATCGCGAAATAAAAACTTCACCATCATGTCTGTGGTAGACACCAGTACGTAACATACCGGCTCCATACAACCTCTATGCGTCTTCCATCACCAGAATCGTGACTACTAACCCCAGCTCAACCCATAGAGCCTTTTCTTAAGGACTTTCTCGCCACCTTGGACATCCAATACCAGTTCAACTATGCCAACGTGGAAACCTATGCCACCCAGTTTGCCAAGCAACTCAAGCGTAGCAGTGCGGTGATTGTGAACGGATCGCCGTTGATTCCTGCTCCTGGCAGTGATTCCAAGCTTGAGTTCCAGAAGAAGTGGCTAGCGGCTCCGTTATCTCAGCATCAGCTCAACAGCTTCGACTGCCACTTGATCCCCGGAACTGGCGCCTACATCATCAATCTCAGCTGCAAAGTCAAGTTTGACGAGAGCGGAAAGAACCGGCTAGGCGAGTCGGCCGATTTGGTCCAGGACCAGTCGTTTTCCACCACCCGAATCAACCCCAGACCCATCTGGAGCTCTTGGTTCGGAGTCAACATCAACTTGGTGGTGGACGAGTCGGTCGCCAGCAACAGCGGTGCCGAGGTCATCTCCAGCATGGACTACAGAGTCACCTACGAGCCTGAAAACAGCGTGATCCAGTTGTGATGACGTAGAAAACACATCAGATTTACAAGAAATTCCCTGAGAATACAATAACATTGGTTACATTCGCCTGGCAGAATAATGAGAAGGCTACTTCCAGCAACTAGAATAATGTGGACACTTCTTTTCAGCAAAACCAGAATAATTGGGGCCATCTCTGACTTCTAGTTGATTTTTATAATGGGACTTCTCTGGAACTAGTTCAATCCAAGGAGCATTCCTCGGTAACTTGTTCATTAATCACAGAGGACATCCCCGGCAACTTGTTCATTAATCACAGAGGACATCCCCGGCAACTTGTTATTTATTACTGATGACATCCCCAGCAACTAGTCATTTTCGACATTAGATTTATTCTACTTCACTATATTGTTGGACACTCCTTCAATTCTTGACCAGTACCAAACTAGATATAGCTATAGCATCCCGAAGCTAAACTTCGTGGTTTTGGATGTATTGACTTAACAATACGCCCAAATACACATCTGAATAATTTTCCACCGTAGCTTTTTCGTTGTAGCCAAGATGTTCCAACGCCCACAACACATTGGGAGCAATGAAGTTGTAGAACACCAAATCCACTGGGGTATCCGGACCCGCAGATTCGCCGACCTGGTACGACAGCACCACGTTTGTGAGTGGGAAGTTTACCGTGGGCTTGTGAAGGGTGTCGTCTCCATCGCTTCCAAAATCATCATGGGTAACATAGCCCTTGGAAAGCTTCTTGAACCTCACGCCGGGAGTACTTCTGGTGGGTATACGTTGGACCTCCGCTTCATGCTTCTCCCCGTTCTTAAACACCACTTGAGTCCTGTCATTCGACACTTGACTGTTGTAATTCTGCTTGAAACTTTCAGCAGAAGAAAAATCTGTTCCGTGGAATTCATGATGTGGGGGCAATAATTTTCTGTTATCAATGGCCTTACCTTCCGAGCTGATGATGTATCCTGCATCATTCAAGACGTCCGCCACCTTTTCTGCTATTTTCTTTGGAACAGTGACTTTTACCCATTCGTTTTCAAAGGGAGACACAATGTAACGGCTATCAATGGTGAAATCGCCCTTGTATAAGTCGTATCTAATAGAACCAGTGTTGATTATAATGATTCTGTCGTCATGAGTGGACTCCTTCGATTTTGGCACCAATGCCGTCAACACTTTTGTGGTTAAGAGATGAAAGATATTCTTGGGACTGTGCAACGGAACATAATCGACAAAATAGTTCTTGTGAACTGTTCCGATGGGAGTACTCAAGTTCAAGTCCTCTCTGGTCTTTGCAATCAATTTGGTAACCTCAACACCCTTCTCGGTGTCAAAACGGCCAGAGTACTCTCTGGAATGGAAATGGAACGAATCAAGGTTGAAATCAATGTAAGAACGGAAGAAAATCGACTTGGCAGTGGCTAGAAGAGAGTTCTGATGCTCTGAATCCTTTGGATTTGGGTGTATCACCTTTTCATCGGCCCTTGCAAAGGGATCGAGACTCACCCAGCCCACAGTTTCACAGTATCTTCCGCTCTGGATGGCCGTAGCCTTGGAATCAAGAACAGTGAAGTCTCTTATGTGGCTGTGGCCTCCGAAGTACTGGATCACAGTATTAGGGTAGTACTGTCTCAAGACATCGTGCAACTCGTACAATTCGGGCCACGAGTGATCAATTGGGACGTGTGTCACAATGACGAGCAAGTCCACATCGTTCTTGTGCTGCTCCAAGACGTCCTTGAACCACTGCTGCTGGATTACCTCGCTAATTGGGATGACTCTGGTACCCTTGTTGTTCTTGCGGAAGTCAAACAAAAAGCCAAATGCCAAGATCCGAGCTTTCTGCTTGGGGGTGGTGAAGTACTTGTAGGTGTTGCCAAAAGGCACGAACGTGCCGTTTTTCAAGTACTGGACGTTGGAACTGACGTAATTGTCGGGAAAATGCTCGATCACTGTCTCGTACTCCTGTTGCGAGTTTTCCCATAAGTATAACTCGTGGTTACCGATGGTCAACAAGTCGTAGTCCTGCTTGATAAAGATGGGCGTGGAGGCCACTCCGTTGGGTACGGTGATGTCTGATAGACCGTTTCCGTCGTGGCGGTCGCCGCTATCGATAAGAAGGAGATCGGAGCCTCGTCTGTGGCTCAACTTCCTGAGATGGGTAGTGAACGAGATGAAGTCGCCCCACGTGGCGCTGTAGAGTTTTTGGTTGAGGTGGCCTGAGTACCACCCGTGGGTGTCTGTTGTATGAACGAAGTTGACTGCATTCCATTGGATGTCACGGAAAGGGGTGAGGACAGGATAATGGTGGCTAGGGCTATGGGACGATTGGAAGATTGTGAAGAAGGAAACGGTGATGGAAATGATGAGTAGGGACAGATATAGAAGTGCTCGTGACATTGTGGAATTGGTGTAATTGGGCGTAATCGCCAGGAATAAGAAAGAAGTAAAAGTGTTGTAAATGTTAGAGTGAGTAACTTTTTGTACCTATACTGTTATCGGCACGTGCCGATAACATTACATAAACGACACCCTTGGGGTTGACGAAGTGTGGCTATAGTGGCAAATTGGGTTGGGTTGTAATGAGTACGGATAAAGTTGTAAAGTGGCGTCTGGAACTGTGGTCTTGTCTCCAAAGTGAAGAGAGAAATATGCATGAAATGATGTATGGTATATTTCCGTTAGAATAAAGTATCACTGGCAGGTATGAAGAAGATGCACGTAATTGGCGATTTTGCAGATTTGGTACAGTAGTAATTTAATTTGAATAGGTGACTGCTATTTCAATTAATTCTTGAAATTCAAACACAGATATTGAATTAATATTTATATTGAATTAATATTTATACAATTATGATAGAATTAATGCAGAGCACTGGATTAACATACTTTGAGGAGGCGCAATTGGCACGAATGAAGTGCCCGATAACGGTGGATTTGAAGACTCTGCATGATTGTCCTAATTTAAATTTGACCACTGAAAATTATTGGCTGAAATACTAGTACAGGCTGTAAATATAGAAATTCCATGGTAAATGGCATTATTGTCAGTAATGCAGATGAGATGCTTGTAATGTGTATTTTGAAGCTGATTTTATCACTTTAATAGTATCATCATAAAACCCATACTTCAATACTCACTGCCGTGGTACATGATTCATTTTCTATTAATTGCAAATTGTATAGAGCTGAAGTTATTGCCTATTTGTGGTAGAAATAGCTTCGTTGACATTGGATACCTGTAATTGGCGATTTTAAAGATTCCCGAACCCCGATGGCTCTTCTACAAATTTAATAGCTGACTCCATACACCGAGGTTTCATACTTATATTTCGGTTTGACTTTGATCTATAATACATGGAACGTCGTCCAAAAATGATTTTCAGGAAGATATATAATTTCATTCCATTTCTTCATTGAAAGGAGATGAGATGACTACACTTTATCGAAATTGGCACACTTTCGTCTTCGATTTTATCTTTTCATAGTTCAAATGGGTGTAAACTTACCCTTACTATTAGTCTACACTGTCATATTCGAGCAGATTAATTATTAGCTATTTCCTAGCACTTACAAACCTTGTTGAGCTCTTCTTCTGTCTCTCTCCTCAGAGATGGACAACTTGATACCCTTACCCTTTGGCAAGGAGACGTATGGCTTACCAGCCTCGGTACCAATGACAAAGACGTTGGACAATCTGGTGACGAAGGTGTTCTCCAAGGAGTCCTTGATGTGGACCAAGTCGAAACCACCCTCGTGCTTTTCTCTGTGGACGATAACACCAACTCTACCCATGTTTCTACCACCGGTGACCATGACCAATCTGCCGGTGTCGAACTTGATGAAGTCAGTGATCTTACCGGTAGCCAAGTCGATCTTGACGGTGTCGTTGGCCTTGATCAATGGGTCTGGGTATCTGATGGTTCTACCGTCGTGGGTGACAGCGTATGGAACACCTCTCTTACCCAATTGGACCTTCTTGACCTTACCCAACTTGTAGGAAGCCTCCTCGGCGGTGATTCTGTGGACAGCGAATCTACCCTTGATGTCGTAGACCAATCTGAAGTTCTCGTTGGTGGCCTCCAAGGTGATGACATCCATGAAACCAGCTGGGTAGGTGGAGTCGGTTCTGACCTTACCGTCAACCTTGACGTGCTCTTGCATCAAGATAGCCTTGACTTCTCTACCGTTCAAGGCGTACTTGAGTCTGTTTCTCAAGAAAACGACCAAAGGCAAGGACTCTCTCAACTTGTGAGGACCAGCGGATGGTCTTGGGGCGTAGGTGCCGGACAATTTGTCCAACATCCAGTGGGATGGAGCGGCTAATCTCTTCAAGTGCTTCTTTGGTCCTCTACCCATTTTGTTAGTTAGTGTGGTGATAAAAGTAGAAGTGAAAATGGAGTGAAATTTTTCAGAGGATGGGATGGTTCTTGCGAGTCACGTGAGGGAAAAGCAGTCACAACATACACGTGAGCATGGATACTTGTTCATATGCAGGGAGGGTAGTGTTGAGTCACGTGATTGCTGCCAGATCATTTCGACTTTATGAAGTTGTGGGTAGAGGGGCCCATTTGGAGTATCTGTTGGAGTTCCAAACTTCCAGTGGCATTCTAATTGTGGTTGACGTTTTCCAAAAACCTTTTTTGTTGACTTTGGCCAAAATTAATTCGCAGCCAATTGTAAATTATGTTATCCACCAGCAAATAATTCACGTAAAAATCCTATAATTCTAATTCTAAGGTATGGCTTGAATTCAAAGCAAATGAAGTGATTTAAAATGGTTTGTTTGTTATTTGGAATGGATTAAAGCTCAATTATCTAAAGGTTCTAGAAGTATGAGTGACATTAGATTTTGAGTAATTTCGACCGCAGGATCTAATAGAGACAAATCAACATTAGGCAACGTAAGATATGATGGAATGCTTAATTAGATAATTCAGCTTCTAATTGATCTATATCAAAATAATTAAATGGTACTGATGAAGCACGAGTTTTTGCAATTATAGAATAAATGAATTTCGCTCTATTCGATATCAAGGAAAGGATATTGACATACAGAATCTAATATCGCTTGATGTTACCAATCTGTGCATTTCATGTGTCTTACGTGCATATTTCTATTCTTATCATCATTTTATATCACCTGTTGCCATCTGTTTGATCTGGTTCAACATTCACTAAGTTTCAGTTAATAATTTTCTCAAAATTGGTCCAAAAGCTACAAAAATTTAACTATAATTAACCAAATTCCTTACTGCAACAGGTTCAATGAATCCAATCCATAACTATACATCAAATACTGTACAAAAATCCGTACTTCAATACTACACAGCTACACATCTCCTAACTTCTTCCCTTGCATTTGTGTTCTGCACAATTGCCTAAGCCGTAAGGCTCCAAAAACCCATACTTCAACGCTCCATTATTAGCCCCATTCTCACTCGGACATGCCCGAACATAGGAGTGACATATTGGGGAAATTTGATCGGTATTAAATGCCGTAACTAGAACACCTAAACACCCATAGTGCTAAATCAGAAACACTACCGAGTCCCCACCACCCTGTTTGGACATCATTACCTGTTATAGATCTACCCTGATATATCTACGACCTCTCCTACTTTTCTTACCCTACTTATTTCCTACTTCTTCCTCTCACTATTTCATTCAGTCTCACTTAATCTTTTTTGACCCCAGAATCACTTACCATGTCCTTTTCTACTCAGCAAATAGCACAGTTGGACCTGTTGGTCCAACAATGGCTCGATATCGATAGAAACCCACACTCCATCAACGAGATCAAACAACTCCATCAACAGAAGAACTACGCTGTCTTGGATGAGAAGCTTACCCATCGTATTGCCTTTGGCACTGCTGGTTTACGGTCGGAAATGACCCTGGGCTTTGCCCATATGAACGATGTGACGATCCTCCAGGCATCCCAGGGCTTGGTTCGTTACATTTTGGACCAGAACGACGCCAAAGAGTCGTCGATTGTCGTTGGATACGACCACCGTTTCCATTCGCAAAGGTTTGCTGAGATAACCGCCAGTGTTGCCCTCAGCCAGGGCGTCCGTGTCTACTACTTGGGCAATGTTGTGGGCTTATCGGAAGAGTCAGCCCCTGATGGTGCCCCTGAAGTCGCTCCCCAGGACCGTGGATATGTCCATACACCCCTTGTGCCCTTCTCTATTGACAAGTATGGAGCGTCTGCTGGTGTCATGGTCACAGCCTCCCACAACCCTGCTAAGGATAACGGATACAAGGTGTACTACGGAAACGGGTGCCAGATCATTCCTCCTCACGATGACGGCATTGCTGCCTCGATTGACGGCAATTTGGCCCCTTGGCTGCAAAGCGTATGGGACGTTGCAGGCAACTTCGCCGCCGGTTTGAAGAGCAAGTTGTTGGTTCCCATCAGAGATGAGGCCAGTGCCGCCTACGTGGCCGAAATCGCCAACAAGCTCGTGTCTAGACCCCAGATTTCCACCCTGTTTGTGTATACTCCAGTCCACGGAGTGGGCTACGAAATCTTTGACAAATGTGTGGCCAACGCTTTCAAAGGCTACAATTACAAGGTGGTCCCCGAACAGGCTCATCCAGACCCCAATTTCTCCACCGTCAAGTTCCCCAACCCCGAAGAAAAGGGGGCATTGGACTTGGCCATCCAAACAGCAGAAGCCAATAATATGAAGCTCGTCATCGCCAACGACCCTGATGCTGACCGTTTCAGCGTGGCTGTCAAGGCCAAGGGCCAATGGAAGCAATTGACCGGTAACGAGATTGGCTTCCTTTTCGCCATGTACGTGATTGAAGAGTTGGTCCAAGAAAAAGACTTGGCCAAGACATACTTGCTCAATTCCACTGTCTCGTCGCAGGTTTTGGCCGCCATGGCCGAGAAGAAGGGATTCCACTTCCAGGACACGTTGACCGGCTTCAAATGGATCGGAAACCGTGCCATTGACTACAAGAACGAGGGCTACAATGTTCCTTTTGCTTACGAGGAGGCCATTGGATACATGTTTGCGTTGGTCAACGACAAGGACGGTGTTTCTGCCGCAGTTGTGTGGATGCAATTATACGACCAGTGGTTTGCCAACAGCACAATTGACCCATTGGACAAGTTGGCCGAGGGCTACCAGAGATACGGGTGGTTCAAGGAATGCAACGGTTACTACAAGTTGAACGATTTGAACAAGACCAAGGAGATCTTTGAGACCGTGCGTTCGAGCTTCAAAGGCGACTATCCCGAGAAAATTGGCGAATTTGAGGTCGCACATTGGAGAGATTTGACCATTGGCTTTGAATCCTCTACCAAAGACCACGTTCCCGAACTTCCTGTTGATCCCAAATCGCAGATGATCACTGCCGTGTTGAAGAGAGGCAATGAGCAGGTGAGATTTACCTGTCGTGGCTCGGGAACCGAGCCCAAATTGAAGGTTTACATAGAAGGAAGAGGCCTGGAGGAGAAGTTGGCACAGGACATTGCCAACGACTGTTGGGCGATATTGAAGAAGGAATGGTTCAAGCCCGAGGAAAACGGATTAGCTGAGCATTTGAACTAGATAGAAAGAGAAATGGTTAGGCTTTGAAGCGGACCAAATACACTAATACGAGCATATAGGACCAATATTACACGAGACAATGCACAGTGGCCATCAATGGGCAGTACTACAAATATATATAGACTTAAACCAAAGGGTACATGCTTCGAATTTGCCATATGGTTTGAATCCTTGAGTTTAGATTGAAGCGAGTAATATGTGGTGAAAAATATAACGCGTTCTGAATCAGGGTTCGTGGAATGTAGAGAATCAGGGTTTCAAATAAAGATTCATTACGAAGACTCAAGGGTAGTTTGAAAGGATATGTGGAATGAGATGGAGAATCTATTGATATCCGCATTTAGAGTAGAGTAAACTAAAATGCTTGTTGAGAAATTATGAAATATTGAACTAATAAAATAACTTCAATTCATTCAATTAACACAACTCAAGAAACTCAGCTCAAAAATTATTTATTTCTTGTATTAATTTCGAGTGCGAATGTGATGGCCTCCTATTTCATACATTCTGTAGAAACGGATCTGTGAATTATTATTATTTCTCTTCGATTAGTACCATTAATTTTCGTAAAAGAGATGAGGATCAAAGGGTCCTGCAAATTTACATTTCAGTAAGTACTTCCAAACCAGTTCAAACCAGTTCAAACCAGTTCAAATCAGTAACTGTATTTTCTCCCGTACTTGGTATTGCATCCACTCAACCTCTAATGGTTAATTCAATCCCCTCTGATTTAACCATTTCCTCTTTAGTAATTACACATCTACCGTCTCTTCCTCCTGCCGTTAATTCAGATTAACGCCTCACATCACCACTTCTCCATCTTCTCTCCAGACATGAACTCGATACATCTGACACGACGAGGGCTCAGAATGGACACGCTGGTTTCGAGCCAGAAATGCATACGGACACTGGCACATTAATTACAGACATTGAAGTGAGGTTTTGGTGCAACTGTGGGTTAACGAGCTGGCTGGTCCTATAATTAGTTGAGCATAACAGCGACACAAAACAAAGGATATGGTGACACCACCGTGCAATGTGGCAGAAGTGACAAGAAAATAGAGAACGAAGAAAAGAAATAGAGAGAAATTAGAGTGAAAGAAAGAAAAATAGAGCGAGAAAAGAGAATGATAGAAAATGATAGGAAACGAAATGATAGGAATTATAATGAAATCAGAGCAGTAAGAATAACTGAGCGACGAATGTGACAACTTCGTATGAACTTCGGTCGTCTCTGCCTTTTGGATCAGATCAGAGCCGGTCCTAGTTTTCCTCAAAGACGCGGTTTGCACCGAGCCCTGGCGGTGGAAGCTCCGCCCCGTGGTAGCGAGTCGCTACCACGGGGCCACTGTAGCGAGACGGACGGCGAAGGAGAAACACAAGATAAGAACAAGACGTGTCCTAGAACAGGGCGTGGAGATTCTTGGTACGTGTCTAAGAACAGGGCGTGGAGATTCTTGGAACGTGTCTGATTCTTGGACGTGTCAGATTATTGTATGAATCCGTCTATTTGAATCTATTGGTCTAGGACTGTTCTATGGCGTGGCACTATCGACTCTCACTACACTTTTGGGAGGTCTGCAGAGAATAAGGCCAGTGGCAGATTCGGGGCAGGCGGTGACAGGGGAACGTTGAAACTGTGTCAACTGTAGTAACCACTGACACCATCTACGTCTAGATCCGCTAAACAAAGAGCTCTGAATTCAAGAGCTCTTCAATACTGTCTCCTTGAATAGTTTGATCTGATCTGTTTCCGCCGTAGCCCCACCGCAGCACCACCGCACTTTAGGCACACTCGCAGTAATCGTAGGGAGACAGCCAGTAGGGTCCTGCTACACATACCCTGCCATTTCTCCTCCTCTAGCGTCACTTCCTCCCCATTGACACACCCAGTACACTCTACCGCCCTATGGCTCCACTTTCCCCCCAATTCCACCTCTCTAGCCCTCCCCCTTCACCTTCTGTAGCAACCCCGTTCTTCCTCCCCTACCGCGGTCTCCCTAACTTCCGTACGGGCCGCCTTCCCAGTCGTGTCCTCTACTCGAAATTTTCATTGATTTGATGTTGCTTTAATTCCCAACAACTAACACCTGGTGGATAGGATGGTGGTAGATATCTACGGTAAGAAGTCAGATCTACCGATGTATGTATCCGTGACGCCGTGACGGCTGTGCTGGAATATCCAGCGACCAATGACGCCTCTGGCCCCTGTCTCCTAGTGCCTGATTGATCCGTACTAACGCCAGCTACAACAAACTATCTCCCAAGAAAACGTCGAAAAAGAGCCACTATGTCCGCATTGGAAGCATAGTAACAGTCGTGCTCGTGGTGTTCTGGCTTGTATTGGCGTCGCTATCGCCCGGGCCCGTCCGCAAGGCCGACTTCGACAAGTACACTGTGACCAAGGACGGTGTCACCAAGGAGAGCGATGTCCAAGAACCCGTGCCTTTGGAGCAGACTAAGACACCCGAAGAGCTCTACAACGAAAAGGTCGACTACTACGACCTCAATGAGTACCGGGGCCTGGGCGACGGCGCCAACAACGGCGACATTATCCTCTTCATGATGCCCCTCAGAAACGCCGAACATGTGTTGCCCATGGCGTTCTACAACTTGATGAACTTGACCTACGACCACTCTCTCATAGACATCGCATTTTTGGTCTCCGACTGCTCGCCCGAAGACCGGACCTTGGAGACGGTGTTCGAGTACTCCGTGGCCCTCCAGAACGGCACCCTCGTGGACAAGTTGAAGCAGGAGGAGGAGGAGCGCACCGGCAAGAAGGTCAAGGGCTCGCACGACTTGCACATGCAATACATGGACCCCGACTACATCGAAAGCGTCAGAAAAGCATACGGCAACCCCGAGTCCCACCACAAAGACTACCGCAAGCCGTTCCGGTCGGTGTCCATTTTCAAGAAGGACTTTGGCCAGGTCATTGGCCAGGGCTTCTCCGACCGCCACGCCGTCAAGGTGCAGGGAATCCGGAGAAAGTTGATGGGCAAGGCCAGAAACTGGCTCACCTCCGCCGCATTGAAGCCGTACCACTCGTGGGTGTACTGGAGAGATGGAGACATTGAGATGTGTCCGGGAACCGTGATCCAAGACTTGATGAAGCACGACTTTGATGTGATCGTTCCCAACGTGTGGAGACCGTTGCCCACCTTCTTGAACAGCGAACAGCCGTACGACTTGAACTCATGGATAGAATCCGAGCCTGCCTTGGAATTGGCCAAGAAGTTGGACGAGGACGAAGTTATTGTCGAAGGTTATGCCGAGTTTGAGACTTGGAGAGCCCACTTGGCATACCTCCGTGACGCCCGAGGCAACCCCGACGAGTTGCTTGAGTTGGACGGTGTGGGCGGTGTGTCCATTTTGGCCCGGGCACAGATATTCCGCCAGGGTGTCCACTTCCCAGCATTCACATTTTTGAACCACGCCGAAACAGAGGCTTTTGGTAAGATGGCAAAGCAAATGGGTTATAGAGTGGCTGGATTACCGCATTATACTATATGGCACATCTATGAGCCAAGTGAGGACGATCTTAAGGAAATCGCCAAGATGGAGAGAAAGAAGAGGCGGAAGAAGAGCGTTTAATTGAATATACAGATTAAGTAGAAGTGTACTTTATTAATACGAGCGAGTGTATGGAGAAGGTGCATTCTCCAGGTTGAATATGGCACCAATTGGAACAGAACACGTCAAACTATCATACTAGAAAATTTATGAGCAGATGAAAGTATAGTAACCAAAAGTCGGGCCCATAATTCGAAAAACTAGATGAGATTTCTCTGGATCTACAATTGATCTCCTCCACTAAAGAGGTTATGCCGGCTGCTAAGGCTGTTGAAACGGCTGGATTTACACCAATTGAGCTTCAATGAGCTTGGTGTAATGTAACATAAACCGTTGGCTTCAATGAACTTGATGTAATGTGGCTTTCACTAGTGAAACGTAGAAGAGATGGACAAGCCCGATTTTGCACCAATTGACCAACAAATTTTTAAGGCAAGTAATTAATTAAATAATTCAAATAATAGGGCAAAAGGACTAGTAACATACACAATCACGCTACCATTAATAGCGAGTCATCCCGCACATCTCACGTCATTAGAGGTCAATTGCTGTGGATCTACAAATAAAATAATTATCAAATATTATTAGGGGCTGTTCTTAATTAATGACAGGTATAAGTTCTGATGAGATGCGCTAACATGACGATTTCAACGTCTAGGACGCGTTAGGGGTTTCACTAATTATTCCGAGAAGTGATGGGACTGAAACTATTGTCAAAAACATCAAATCAGAGACAGCGTGTCTCAATTCATTTTGTTCTGATCAATTATCTAGTTCGTTCTCTTGGGAGCCAAAATAAAACTTATCAGTAGGAAGGCAGGTTTTGTAATCTACGCATGTCGTTTGACATACTCAGAGATTGTTCACATCCGTTTTATTCATCATAAAGTTTCTGTGTGCGGGATCGAACGCGACCTCCAGACTTTGTCCTCTGACAAAGCATAGCGGGTACGAGCGTGCCACACGCACTAAAATAACGTATGACTTGAGGGCTGTACAGAGTAGACAGATAGGGAAGAATTAAGAGAATAAATGGGAATGAGAAGAGATAGAAGAATTAAGAGAATAAATGGGTACAGAGATAGAAGCACTACGTCAATAAATGGGAATGAGAAGAGGTAGAAGCACTCGTGAATAAATGGGAATGAGAAGAGATAGAAGCACTACGTGAATAAATGGGAATGAGTAGAGATATACACAAAGTGAAGACTTTAAGCTCTGTATTCTCCTTACCAATATCCACAAAAGTAGAATTCTACTATTGGAATTCTCGTAATGTCTAAATTGCCGAAAAGTCCGATAATTCCATCAGATGTAACTGGACTAATTATGAGGAACTACCGGCAAAAATATCTGGTCCAGGGTGTAGGGCTTCGTCAGCCGGATCAATAGGACAATAGGTATACTCCGGCCCTTGTCCGACGCGATGTCTTGCGACGTGTATGTGTAAATGTTATTAAGGATGCCATAATTCTGGGGTAACTGAAGTATTGCGTTACTGGCTCTATATCTCTCGATATGCACAGGCACCGACTGTGTCCATCTCGTCACTTCTCATACTTACTCACCTCTGCATTCACGACACCTTCGTTCGTATTTTGAAACACACGAGCTTCAAGTGTTTCAGATGTCGCTCGCCAAACAGCCAGGCGTGAAGACACTGCCGTAATGACACTGCCGTAATGCACTGCCGTAATTACATGCCGTAATTACACTGACTGACCCTGGTGTCCTCAATTCTTGGCCTGTCACCTCCATACACCATAACGTGTCTTTCAAGTGGCCTTATCACGGAGCCCTGCTACACTGTCACCATAATATGCGACTAGACATAATACGCACACGAACACCATAATATATACAGCAGTATCCATAATATACACCAGTCACCATAATATACACCAGTCGCCATAATATATACACCAGTCACCGTGACATATTCACGATAATATCACGATCCATAAACACTGGTCACTATTAAATGTCTCCATCTTCTCCCTTTTCGGCATAATTACATCACATCTGCTCATCTCAACAGGCACGGTGGGTGTGCCTGGATAGTGCGTGTTGTTAGTGTGTGAATAATTTTACCCTTTTGGAACAATAATTGAACAACCGGTGTTTGTGTATTGGACGATAACACGCATTAGATGATTGTTTATGTTTGGCCCTTTGGACGGATTGGGACGCCAGGGACGCTTCACGCCCCACTCCTGGCGGCCTGCGATGGACCGTAGCAAGCGGGTCTGGGGAACCATAATGTCAGAGTCCCGGTATAGTTGGCGTTTTGGTAGGCGCACGACCGGCACAAAGGACGCCTCCCCGGGCCCGTTCCAGTGGGCGGAATCGGCCCATACTTCGCAGGCGGCCCCGGCAGCCCCACAGCACCGCGAACAAAGCGACTCCGCCAGCTTTGCGAGCCCGTGGTGCGTTTGGCGTGCCTCAAGAGCCTCGACTGGTGTAGTAGTCCTGTACGCGTTGGGTCACGTGTGTCCACCTTCCACTATTGTGTCAACTCATTTTCGGCTAGATATATAGCAGCCAATTCCACCCTCTTTCTCTCCTTTCTTCTCCAGGCTTCCCCCCTTCCTGCTTTTCGGCGTCCATCCCCACCCCCACCGTCCTCCCCTATCACTCCCATCACTCCAACTTCGCAATCTGCCCTCGAACCCTCCCCTAACCGGCCCTTCTTCCATCGTTTTTCCTACCCGCCAAAGCCAAACATGAAGCTCCTCGCCCTCCTCGTGCCCGTGGTGGCCGCAATGTACCCCGTCAAGGACTTCCGGGTGTCGGACCTCGGACTCCAGGTGAAGTTGAGCGGAACAGTCGCCAAGAACGTGGTGTTTACCGCCACTTCGTCGGTGTCTTCCGCCGCACCCACCTTGGTGTTGACGGACGATGTCCAGATCATCTACACCGACGACTCGCAGTCCATCTACTACTTGGACTCGGCCATCGCCGACCCCGCCAACAACTACCGTCCCACATTTCCCTTGCTCTTGGACACCGGCAGTCCGTTGACCTGGATCTACAACTCGCTGTGCACCGAGAACCAGTGCTCGTCGCTGTCGCTCGTCAAGTTCAGCGACCCCCGTCGTTTGAAGACCGCAAACACTTTCCTGTTGCAGTACAACGGCGAGCCCGTCGACGGCGACATGTTCTCGTTGCTGGACAACTCCATGCAGTTGGAGTGGGGCTCCAAGGCCCTCCACAACTTCTCCGTCGGCTTGACGCTGGACGCTCCCAAGATGTTCAACGGCTTCAACATCAGCGGCATTTTGGGCATTTCCTCCTCGGTGTCCTCCGACGGCAACTCCAACTACATCTCGCAATTGCACCTGGACGGCTTGATTGACCTGGAAGAATTCGGCTTGTATATTCTCTCTTCAACCACAACCATGCCCACCATCAGTTACACCGCGGCAAACAACCAGTCGGGCTCCATTCCCCCAGCCTACGGAGGCTTGATGGTGTTTGGAAGCAAGGCCGAACTGCTCGCGGAAATTTTCACTGGGTCCCCCGATATGCATTTCACCAACCTCTTGGACAGCCAGTCGTCATACTGGCTCATTAATATCACCAACATCCAGGTGTCCAACACCACCGCATCGCCACAAAAGTTCAATGCCACGAACAATAATAGAAAGGCCATCGTGGATACCGGAACTACTGGCATTGTGTTGCCCATTGAGGACGCAAATTCCATACACAGTCTCATGTTTGGCAACAGCTTCATGAACGACAACCAGGGCAACTACGCCTTTCTCTGCAACAGCTCGGCGTCATTGATTTTCAACATCGACAGCAAGCAATTCAACATCACCACCGAGGACATCAAGGGCCAGCCCTACAACTCGCCAGACTTGCTTGGCTACTGTGCCTCGAAAATTCAGGGCGTGCAAGAAACTGACAACTGGGTCTTGGGCGTGAGTTTCTTGTACAAGTTCTACACCATTTTCAACCTCAAGGACAAGAAAATCGGATTTGGCGAATTGAATCTCGACACCTACATGTTGAGCGAAATCAACCCGCTGAACGTCCAGTCGAATTCGGTTCCAACTTCATCCAGAACCTCTTCGTCGGCCATTGCATCTTCTTCTGCAACCAGACCTTCAAATTCCACCGGAAACAGGGACAAGCCAAATGGTACTGGTAAAATAAAAGCTGGCCTTTTAGTACCGGGAGCTGTGATTGGTATTTTCTTAGCCTTGATCTGATCAATGGTGTTGTATTATTAGCATAAGTGACCATTTGGCAGAAGAAGCCTGCATTCGAAGCCAGTTCATGGAGTTTGGGTTTAATCGGACCTTTTTTGTCTAAATTCCACCAACCGAAAGCTCCAATTAATACTCTGCATAATTTATATATTTATAGAAATAACAAGCTCATAGACTTTAATGTGCTAGATTAATAAAGACAATTGAAATAGATGTAACAGCAAACTGGCAAGATTAAGACATGTACTAGTCTGAATGTAATTAATGAAAAATGTGAAAAATGGTAAATTTCACAAATTTTATCATCAGTTTGCTAAATTACCTGGATTATTCTAATATATCTTCGATCATATTATATATTCTCTTCTAAATGAATTACGAGGATGGCATGTCATATTTACAGCTCAATTCATTCATAATTTATTTTAGGTGATAACCACTAACCAACTCAATACAGTGTACATCAAGCCAACAGGGTAAATGGCAAGTAAAACTCTGCCAGGGAGCACACCAGAACATTCCAAACTCAAAACCCCCGAATATATACTCCATGCGTTCATCACCACCATCAAAACCAACCGGAATAACTTCCATTTCAACACCACGGAACAGATGATTTCACCCACTACTATGGGGAATAGCGAGTAGCCTGCTGCACTGATGGCAGACATGAACAGCACACTGCCTCCAAGAAGCTGGATGTTCAAGCCAATGACAAAGAAAAAAAGCCAGATGAAGGAAAACGACCCGGAGAACACCTGGTTGGTCTGGTCGCCCTTTGCCGATATTCCAAGGGCCACAGAGTATGCTAAGGAGAAGATGAGGGGGCCCCACAAGTCCCAGTCCAAGTTACCCTGGATGACCAAGTCGCGTTGGTCCACACCGGACGCCTGTTCGGCCTCGTCGTGGTTTTCTGACACAGGAACCATTCTGTTGTTGATGATCAGTTGGGGCAATCTGACACCAGAAGCCGAGGCAAAGTCGATCAAGCGCTGCTGCTGCTGTGCTGCCATCGACGACAACTGCATTGGCCATATCACGATGGTCAAACGCTTGCCGATCTGGACCAAGTCCCGTTTGAGTGTTTCTAAAACTGGTTCATCGAGAGTGTCGCCACCAGTGTACTGACGCTCTCGAACGGTGTTGTTTCCAGGCAAATTGGACGAGCTGAAGGGCGAGAATGCCGACGAAAGATCCACCTTGGGCGTGTACAAGTTGGAGAAGAAGTTGAAGCCTCCAGAGGTGTCTTCTTGGGCATTGGAAGTTGAGGTGTAATTGGTGGTAGAAGGGTCGGAATTGGCGCCGGAAGTCGTGGAATTGTAGGACGGAGGCACGTCTTCATCGGCTATGATGAAGTCGTTGACATCCGGCAGCAGATGCAGGGCCTGTTTCCAGTCAGAAGACATGTGAGTAAGGGATATGTGTTGATAAAGAGAGATATAAGGGAGCGCACGTGAACGGTCACGTGACATCGAATGGAAGCCAGATGTCTTGGAAATGGAGGATAGCTGTGGAAATGAGTCC
This sequence comes from Suhomyces panamericanus, assembly GCA_030582475.1. Taxonomy (NCBI): domain Eukaryota; kingdom Fungi; phylum Ascomycota; class Pichiomycetes; order Serinales; family Debaryomycetaceae; genus Suhomyces; species Suhomyces panamericanus. The sequence continues at coordinate 158,093 of JAKTXI010000019.1, forward strand.
AATTGAGTATATAGTATGCGGAATATGGCGGTACATATCGTAGGTTTGCTCTTTTTGTGGAGTTGTGTGGCCTGAGCTCAGAATTAGAGAAGAACATTCACATACATAGAACGTGAAAAATGGGCATTTCGGACTTATTGTGCCAAATTTTATTACATAAATTATAATGCTTCTAAGGTCTTTCTATTTAGCTTAGGGTGAATGTCAGCATTTGAAAATATCTAATAAGCCTTTTCTTCATATTCTAAAGTGCATTTTCTTATTTCTGAAAGTTTCATCAAAATGTAGTGCCTACCTCCAGAGCTGCAGCCCTCTTATCGTCAGCCGGAGTCAAGGTCTTGATGACACGTGCAGGAGAGCCTACAACAACGGTATTAGCAGGAACATCACGGGTCACAACGGCTCCTGCTCCCACTACCACTCCGTCTCCAATAGTCACACCAGGCATCACCATCGATCCAGTTCCAAACCACACGTTATTGCCCACTTTGATGGGCTTGGCATATTCAACAGCGTCCAACCTTTGCTGTGGGTCTGTTGGGTGAGTGGCAGTCGTAAAGGTCACATTAGGTGCCACCATCACATAGTCTCCAAGTGTGATCAAAGTGCAATCCAAGAACACCACATTGAAATTGCCGTAGTAACGCTTCCCGAGCTTCACATTGCAGCCGTAATCCACATAAAATGGGGCTTCCATGAACACGTCGTCCTCCACACTGCCGAATATGGTCTTCAAGTAGTCTACCCTAGCACGGTTGAATTTGTCTAGATCGTGGTCATAGTCCTTCAACCGGAGATTGGCGTAGTCAAGAGCACGCTCATGGGAAAGTGTACGTGCTCTGACTAACAAATCGGTGAAGCAATCGTAAGGAACACCCAGAATCATCTTCTCGTACTCTTCTCCTTTGGGAAGGTTGTGGAGGTTGTTGTAGGCATATTCGACCAATTCCTTGTTGATTTCGGTCATTTTGTGGGGAACAGGAGGGAGTAGGTGGACGGTTTTATATGTTAGCCTAACCGGATCACTGGAGCTGGAGAAATGACGGCTTAATGTGGGGTCAAAAATGAATAATTGAAGATAACTTTTGAAAAATGTGGAGGTGTGGGTGGTCGGGTGTGTTACCACAAAGGGAAGAGCTCCCACAGCCACCCCACTGCGTCATCCTACATACAACCTGCGGGGCAATGCTGCGACAGGCACATCCTCGAGGCTTTCCGAAGTGGGAAGCGCTCCCGGGGACAAGACTAAACCAGATCCCGAGAATATTCCTTCCAAAATTGCGTCCTGTAGTCAGTTCTAGTCACATTCTATCTCTATAGAGAACGTGATTTCTAATCACATCCACACTCATACTGTGAATGTCTGAATTTTATTCAATTCCTCTTCAGGAATTACCGTTCAATCAATTCAATTTACCTCTTAGTCCTAGGATTTCCTATAAATGTCCTTTTGCATAATTTTCAATCGATCAACCGTTTATGATTCTAGCAACGAATTCCTCTACTACATTCCAATTCCTTAGTTTCATGGATTCCTTTCATTCATTCTAAATCTACTTAATTCTACTTAAATCTGACTTAGCATCTACTTCACCTCGTGGAATTCCTTGAAGCCCGATGGGTTGTATCTCTTCTCGCCCTCGGTAGCACCGATCTTGTTGAGAGTCTCGAAGTCCTCGTCCGAGAAGGTCACGGTCTCCAAGTTGGCCTGGATGTACTTCTCGGTGACGGACTTGGGCAACACGATGGTGTTTCTTTGCACTGCCCAAGAAAGCAACACCTGGACTGGAGAAATATTGTACTTTTCAGCGATCTTGATCACAGTAGGACTCTTGGCCACTGGGGCTCCGGTGGAGCCCAATGGGCAGTATGCCTCGATGTAGATGTTCTTGTCAGCCAAGTACTTGGTCAACTCGGGCTGTTGCAACTTGGGGTGGGCCTCGATTTGGTTAACAGCAGGAACCACGTCCACTTCCTTGTCAGCAAAGAGCTGGTCGAAGTCGGGAATACAGAAGTTGGAAACTCCGATAGCTCTGACCTTCTTGGTGGTCTTGTAGATGTGCTGCATCTGCTTCCAGGTGTCGACAATGGTGTGGTCCTGGAGTTTGTTGCCTTGCTTGTCCACTGGGGAGGGCCAGTGCATCAAGTAGAGGTCGACATAGTCGAGGCCCAACTTCTGCAAGGAAGTCTCGAGAGCAGCAGCAACGTCAGCCTGGTCACTGTTCCACACTTTGGTGGTGATGAAGAGCTTTTCTCTAGGAATGCCCGATTCCTTGATGGCCTGGCCCACCTCGGCTTCATTACCGTAGATGGTAGCGGTGTCGATGTGGGTGTAGCCGCTCTTCAACGCAATCAGAGTGGCCTTAAGGCATTCGCCGGGTCCGGCCTGCCAAGTGCCGAATCCGATAAGTGGGATCTTGACACCGTTGTTCAAGGTGACCTCAGAAGTGTTGATTTGTGGGGTAGACATGGTGATTAATTTGGTCAATTGTGGTCAATTGTGACTGATTGGGGTGGTGAATATGGTGATTGTGAAAATGGAGGCCAGATTGGCGGATTTCCACCTCTCTATATACTGTCTTCCTAGCAGTGGAACCCTGGTGGGGCGGTACGGGTTCCTAATGCGGCACCGGTGAATAATTGGCCGATGCAACAACAACTTGTGACAAACGAAGAGAGCCACACACCTACCCCACTATACTGGAATAGGGGTGCCGCCAGCGTACAAAGAGACGCTTGCTCTACTACAAAGTGACCGGAAGAGCCCCCACGATCAGAACCCCCACGGTTGATGTTTGGAGCATTTTGCTAGAGTGGTTTCTCCGAGTGAAAAACTGCCCCAATGCCTTGCTATTGCTACTCCTGACGTGCACTAGCATGCTATCTATGGGGTCAATATGCTGGGTATCGTAATCAATGGCCATGAACCTTGAATGTGGAGCTTTCCTTGGTCAATTGCCTGCTCCAGCAACCATGAATGGTTCTTCATGCGGAAACCTCTCCTGCATTTCCCATGTCCGGGCTTTGCCACTGGACTTGGACGTCTTGACACCATGTGCGCTTACCAATGCAAGATCAATAGCCAACAATACTGGCCTATTCCGACGGAAACTCCATCCAGAATAGAGCCTTTGTGTGCCTTTTCAGTAGCCGTGCCGCGTATATCCGGAATGGAAAATATGACAAATCTTGCGTCGTCAACAGGACACCAGCAAGTATGGGAGAAAGGCCACTAGGTGATAGAGGAGTGGTGCAAGTACACGTCATACTGGAGCCCCGCTTTTTCCCGCTCTAAAGCCACCAATTGGAGAATTGGTGACTGATGGAAGAAGGTAGATTTTCCGGCTTGATAATCCGAACAAGTGGAAGGTCGTTTCACCTATTACTAATTAGATAGAATGGTAGCATTACAGCAAGACACGCTCATCAATTCTATTTAATTGTAATTACATTTATGATTTCGAAGCGGGGAAAACTACAGAAGTGGACTTTTAGTGTAGACGTTTTTGTCGGAGAATTTAAATAATTCTGAAACAGTAGATCAATGACATTGAACACCAAATAGAGGGTTCTGTATAATTCATCTGCCCCCGAAGGGTGAAGCTTTCAGGCCACAAATCAAACAATTTTACTTGAAAATCCGTCACTAGTGATAATCAATTACCATGTTGTAGGCCCAAAAGTATATGAAGGTAATGTTAAAATATTATCCATAATTACTCTCCTTCTTTAAATCCTACGGAAACACCTCTCTTGTTCCCCATACTACAATTTTCAAGATCTAGAATGTTTATTGGTTTCTATTTTTTCAAGCCGAAGAACCTCTTACTTTTCTTAGAAGATTCCAGTTTGATACTCCCAGTAGAGCTTTCGCTTCTCTTCATGGGCAGGTCTTTCATGGGCGTTTCTTCGTTCTCTTCATGTTTACGTCCCAATTTGAAGAACCCTGGCTTCTTGACAGGAGGGGGTTGTGTAGAAACAGAAAAGATTGACGATTGCGAGGAAGACAAATTCAATTTGGACGAGTTTCTCTGAAGAATGTGTCTTCTTGGCTTCGCTTCTTTCTTCAAAGCCTCTTCCTGAGCCTTCTGAGCCTTCTGTGCCTTTTGAAGTTGTTGTTTCTCCAACTTTTCACTGTGCTGTCTGTCTTTTTCATTTTTCAACTTGATTTTCTCGTCTTTCTTGATCAATTTGGTGATCTTTTTATCGAGCTCTTTGTTGCCCAATGCTGGTTGTGTTTTATGCTGTTTGAACGGAGTAAAGCCACCAAGGCCTCTAAAGCCTTTTCCTGTTCCCATAGACACCAAAGAAGTACTGGAAAGGCTTGGTTTCAAGAAGCTGGCTGGACTCTTATGTTTCGAAGCACCTTGAGACGAAATCGATGCTTTTCCACTCAAATCTTCATTCTTGCTTCCACGAGAAGAAGAACTAAGTAGAGAAACCTGACTAGTGGCATGGGGCATTGAAGGCCGCATTTGCTGGCCTGAATTGTTGGGATTTTCTGTGCCCTGGTTTCTGAACTTCTGGTTTCCTGAACTTATTCCTTGTTGCTTTTCGTGAAGCTTGGTCAATTTTTCAATTTCTATGCCAATGCTGATCTTGGACTGGGTCAAAATTCGACTCATATCACGGACATTGGCTGCTCTAAGCATAAGCTTCATATCGACCACAAGTGCTGCAGTTTCGTAGACATAATCGATGATGGAATCACTGGGAATTGGCGATTCAGGAGCCACGAGTTGTTCCAAGGTCAATTGGAGAATTTTGTCTCTTTGTTCGTCTTCTTCTTCGTCGTCCTGAGTTTCGTACTCAATTTCACGGTATGTTTTAGGTTTGGGAACGGGCTCTTCGTGATTTGAAACGTCAAGATACCGCAATTCAGGCTGATCATCTTCCGAAGTGGTTTTCTTATCAGAATCGTCAGTGGAATCATCAATTTTGGGAGGAGAATCGTTATTCCCAGTCGAAGAGGCCTCAGTTATGGTGGTCTCGTTAGCAGGATCTCCCTGAAACTTGGAAGACCCAATTGTCTTAGGACTCTCGTCAATTTCAGTCATATCGATGGAAGTATTTCTCGAGGTGGAATTGAGTCTTTTGGCCTTTCTTTTGGAGCTAATTCCAGAAGTCACACTCAACTTGTGCAAATTGGACGATTTCTTCAACAACGCCACATCTAAATAGCCATCATCGACTGTATCCATGAAACCCTCGTATTCATCTAACGGAAACTTGAAATTGGGGTCGAAAGCAGTGTTTGTCAATTCCAATAACTTGAAGTATTTCTTCTTCAACAAATTACCTTCCTTGATGATGTAGGCCTCTTTTCTGCCAATAATTCCGAACAAAACCTCACTGATTAAGTCGTAAAGCAAAGGCACCTTGAAAAACTTGGAAATGGCCAAATTGTCCAAAGTCGTTGGGAAAAGAAGCCATTTATTTCCAACTTGGCCTGTGTAAAGATATTCACAGAAGGCCTTGATGGTGTTGGTGGTGAAGGGCATGTAGAGCTTTCTTGGAATCAATGAAGGCTCCATTCTGAACTTGCCATTTTCCATATTTTCAAAGTCAAGCAACGCATTATCGAATAAACCTCTGGTTCCCTTTGATCTGTCGCCAGTTCCGAGGAAATTGTAAGGGTTCACCTCAGTCTCTTCATTGCTATCTTTGGTGTGACTGGACGATGCTGAATGTAATGGCGAGAGTTTCTCGCTTTCTGAAGTATTTGGAGAAGTGGAAAATTTACCAAAAGAAGGAACTCTTCTCAGTTCCTGATCTTTTTTGATTTCCTTGACCTTTTTCTCTTCTGCAGTCTGCTGGGTTTCCGCGACCTTTTTGTCGTTTTCCTTTTTGATTTCGCTGGTGTCAATTGGATCCACAAAATAGAACGAATCATCAGCACCTTTCTTAGAAGGACTCACCTTGCCCAGAGCGTGGGGAAGACGCAAATTGGGAAACATGGTGGAATTGAGGTCGACCTGGCCAGTTCCAGACCCGGCCACTCCACCCTGGTTCGAAAGAGACGCTCTTGGTGATGCAAAGGGCGAATCTCTGGGTGATCTGGAAGTAGGAATATTTCTCAATTGAGTCAACGTATTAATTAAAGAGGCCCGAGGAGAGCCGTAATCGGCCGAGTTCTTGCGAGAAGACTGCCTAAACGAGGTGGGAGTGGCAGGAACTGCCGGAATAGGCTCCACAGGAAGCGGTAATTGTGGAGGAATGTCCTGAAGATGCGAATTAAGGAGCGAATTGTTGCTGGAAAACGAGCTGACGGAGTCCTTGCGGACAGGAGCGCCTTCGAGCATCTCCGAAGGGTCAATTGAAGGGATCACTGCAGAAGAAGTAGTAGAAGCAGTGTCCTTTTCTTGGGAATCTTCCACTGCTACGTAAACTGGAGATTCGTTCTTTTTCTGAGAAGACACCGACGACGACGAAGAATTGTCCTGGAATGGCAAGCGGAAGTGGGGCGCCTCCTTGGGAGGCGCCTTGTTGGCTGGAATGGGCAACGAAATGTGGTAGGACATTTTGTGGGGATTTTCTTCCTTTTTCACTGCTGATCCAGAAGACTCGGAGTTGTCAGAAGACGCCGACGACGAGATCGACGACGATTGCTTCGACTTTTTCTGGAGACTGAACGACAGGTTGGTGCTGTCGGTGCTCTTGGACGTTCTGAGCCTTTGGTGGTCGCTTTCGAGGCTCGCATTGGCCTGTTCTTTGTCGAACTTGTCGACGGCCTGGACGTAACCACGGGCCAATAACTGGATAAAGTAGCGGCCCCAGCGCTCGAGGAGAACCACCATTGACACAGGAATCCGCTCTCCCGAACAGCTGACGATCTCAAAGTCGGAAAGGAGGTCTCCGTATCTGTCAAAGGCATTTCTGCCCAAAGTGATGGCAGTAGGCGGAAATACCGAGCGGATCTTGGTGAAATTGGTCTTAGGAGCGGCGTAGTGGACGTATTCGCTGAAACTGATGGTCGTAGGCGAGGCATTTTCCGAGGTGTTGGAGGCTACGGAATATTTTCGAGAATGGGATCTTTTGAGACCCTCTTCTTCGTCGGAAATTAATTCTGGAGACGACTTGGAGAGGTCGTCGTCGTCCTCTTCGTCGGTGCCCTTCTCCACCAAGATGCTGCTGCACGTGCTGTTGTCACTGACGGACTCGTCGCTGGGTTTTTCCATAATTGATTTCGGATTGGGCATTGGATGGTGGTATATCTTGTGGCCGTCGGCAGTGTGGTGATGTTTTCCTGCCAACTCCGAGCTGGCAAGAATGTTGGTGATGGGCAACGATACCGTGACCATCAAGGTGAAGAAACGGATGGTAGACGTGGTTCTAGAAGTCATGAGATTTCCCAATAAAACCACCTTATGGTGGGACGGCCACACGTAGCCACCCCAAAAGCGGTGGGATCCGTAGTCATGGTTACAGAAGATGTTCAACCGCGACCATTTGCCCGTGGGCTTGTTGTAGATGAAGATGGAGATGTCGTAGTCATTGGGTAAAAAACCAGTAATTACCACGTTTTGACCGAAAAGTCCGCCGGTAGGAAAGCGCAAATTGAAGGGAATGGTCTGGTGGAACGTCTTGCGTTCCACGTGGCGCTTGGACGCCTCTCCAGACTCGGCACTGGGGTGTCTGAGGATTTTTTTACGGTGCATTGGAAGCTCTTTTCCATTACGGATAGAACGGCCGATTTTGAACGATTTGAGCGGGTTTTCGGCCAGATTCTTGTGGTCGGCTGCTGTTGCCGTCGGCTGGTACACAATCAACGACTCGATCTGCTCGGTGGTCTGGCTATAATTGTGTTTGCGCCTGGTATCGTTGGATCCGTATTGGGGCTGGTGGTAGTGCCGTTCGACCTCTTCCTGGAACGAGACCACTATGCTGTTGGTGTAGTTGACCAGGAGAATATCGCCGTCGTAGTTTGAGCCCATTTGGAGCTCTACGGGCTCGCCAACGTAACGCTTTTGCACCAAATCGAAAATGTGATTATCACAAAGATTTCGAGACAGAGCATCACGACCGCCGGCAATAAAGAGCCCGAAGTTGTCCTTCTTGCCCACGCACGTGAGCCGGTTAATGGTGGTCAACTTGTGGGAGTACCTCGGCACGGGAATGGAGTGGTCTTTGTCATGACCCGAACCGTCGTGAAGAAGCAGCCATCGCGACGTTTCGAGGTTGAATTCCCAGAGATCGTTGACGGGCTCGAGGATCCCGGCAGATTCGGGCGCCTCGGGAATCACCAAACCTCCGAAAAGGTAGACGCAGTTGTTGATGGCACAGAGTTCGTGAAAAAGACGAGGCCGAGGTCTTGGAGCACCTGGTTCGACGTGGACTCGGGTCCAGAACCGGTCGATCAAGCTCAAATAGAACGTCTCGCCCGAGAGGTACTTGGAAAGCGTTTTGAACTTGGAGTTGGAGTGGAGGATCTTCAGATGGAAGGTGGAAACGATCTCGTCGATGGAGCAGAGCTGCAATTCGAGGCCGATGGTGAGGCCTCCAAAGGTGAAAACGTTGGAATTGAGGAGCGTGGAGGCCGAGCCGGTCCGTACGTTGAGGTTGAGCCTGTCATCCTTCTCGGTTTGAGGGAGCAGGAGGGTGTAACAGGCACTTGCAGTGGGAATGAGGGTGGTCATTATGGGGTACAGCTAAGCGAGACGCAGCCTACGCAAAGAACGCAGGGGTGACGGGCCGGAGAGAGGTTGACAGGTGGGGGAGGGGTCGTGGAGGCAGCAGGCCGAGTTGCAAGATGTGTTGCAAGCGCAGCTGGGGCTGTTGTTGGCGCAGGATACGTCTTCGGACGGTGCTGCAAGATGCACGTCACGGCGCTGAGGGGGAGGGGCAGACAGAGGACAGCAAAGGCGCACTAGGAGCGTTTGACTTGGGGTTCACTGGGACTGGGGCATGTAGCCACGGACAGGAGATACACGAGGGGTCGTTGGGGTTGCGTGGAGTACTAGTATCAAAAATTTTGTTTGGCTCGCTCTCACTGAGTGGAGTTGGGGACGTGTAGGCTGCAGTACATGATAATGCAAAGCATATGCAGCGGGCGCAAAGTGCGCCGGGAGGGGCAGTTGGCGGGTGGGCGTGCGGAGGGTGCAGGGGAAGGTGCAGGGGGGTGCGTCGTGCAGGAGATCGGGATACTACATGGACAAGGCTTCCTGGCCCTACTGACGGCACAACCCGATTGCAACTGCACGCCCTATCATTTGCTCCTGAACCTGCGCCATATGGTCACATGTAGGAAGTACACGTGATGCACAAGCACGTGACCATCTATCACGCGACATTCGCATGTCAAGCACGTGATTGACAGCAAGCCCCGCCTATGCACCGAACGTGTCAGGTGACGTAATCGCGGTACCTACGAACGGCCCCAGTTTCCAGTCCAGGGAGACCCAGCACGGTCAGGTCAGCACGGGACCAAAGTGCCCAATGGAGTAGCCGTGCCGAAACGGGGGCTATTCTTCCCAAACCAACCAATTGTGGCCCGAATGTGGCCCAAGGCACCGATGGACAGATGAATTTCGTCTACCGAAAGAGGAAAGGCAACCACTGCCTTTTCGGAGACCCCGGGTGCGGTAGGGGCAGTATGGAGGATATGGCTGGAGATCCGAGGGTGGGGCAGAGAGGCAGGGGGAGCTCCGAGGGCCCGGCGGAGAGGCTGGCTCCAGCTCGTATGTGGCGCTATTTCCCCCGGAACTGGCGCGGCAGGCGCCGGCGGTTGCCCCCGGCCCTGCCCCAGGCGGCCCTGGTGCCGCTCCCCTCTTGCCCTCGACCCGCACTCGGAGTGTGTCCTCGGAACCCTCGGAACTCCCGGATCTCGCCCCGCCAACCCCGTCCCCGGAGCCCAGCCTCACCCCGGATCTCCCTGCCTCGACACCTTCGTCCCTCCTACCCACCTTTGCTAACTATTTCACCTCTCCCTTTTTCTCCCAATCTATCCCTCCCTCCGTCCTCTTCCCTCCATTTAGGACATCGAGCCCCGTGTGACCCCCGACCCGCTCAATTCCGACCGGCCTGCCCCCAATCCCCCACCCTGGCCGTTTGTTCCACCTCCCCTACTCCCTCCTTTCCAGCGTCCCCTTCGTTTGCAAACCCCTTTGGCTGCCTTTTTGTCAACAGTGACCCCTGCAATTTCCATCAACTACACCCGCCCCTTCTTCCTCCTCCACCACCACCGTCATGTCTGAAGTCGACGCCAAGTCCATCCTGTCGTCCACGTCCGCCTCTGGCTCCACCTCCCGTTTGAAACAATTGACCAGCGGCTCCTCGTGGGTGTCGCCCTTCCGTACTCCCAGCTCCTCCAACACCAAAGAAAAGACCAACCTCGTCCAGAAGTACAAGGATTCCAACCACATCGACGGCGTCAAGGTGCCCAAGCGTTTCCTGGTCCACCCTACGTTGGCCCACGAGGAGCGCAAGAAATCTGCCGCCAGCGTGCCCAAAGTGAAGAACGCTAAGGACGCTAAAGATGCTAAGAAGGACACTACGATCCACACCGCCAAGGATGCTGCTGAAGCCACTGCTGACAACGCCGAGGAGCTTGCGGCCAGAAATGCCGCCAAGGCCGACGTTGCCGCCGCCGTGGAGGCTGCTTCTGCAGCTTCTGCCGGTGCTTCTGGCGATGTTGAAGCTGATGCCGACGTTTCAGTGAAGCCTGTTGTTGACGCTGCCGACGACGACGCGTCCGTCAAGTCCGTCACCGCCAACGGCGACGCTGCCAGCGCCCACACCGTCGAAACTCAGCCAATTGCCGCCACCGGCGCCGCTGAGGTTCCTGCTGACGAGGGCGCCGCTTCCGCCGTTGCCGCCGACGCCCAGAAGGCTGTTGTCGCTGCCCAAGAGGCTGCCGAAGAGGCCGAGGAGCCTCACGTGTTCAAGCCCACCGCCGAAGTCGAGGGCATTCCCGCCGAAGACGCCGCCGAGCCTCTTGGAGACTACAACCCCGAAGCCTCCAAGTCCTCCAAGTCCGGCGACGCCGTGTCCGAAGTGTCCGCTGCCACTGTGGAAGTTGACAGAACTATTGAGCAGCTTTCCGCCGTGGAAAAGTCGTCTGCTGATGCAGAAACCGACCCCGAGACCTTGGCCAAGGAGAAGTCCGACGAGGCCGACGAATCCAAATCGCAGACCTCGTCCAAGTACGAGTCAGTCGAGCTCCCCAACCAGGCCATTTTGGACTCGTTCAAGGACAGACCCAAGATGTTGAACCGTTACACCGAGCTCAATGCCAGCGCCATTGACTCGGTCAACAAGGCCATCGACGACCCCAACAAAATCATCCACTTGGGCTCCGGCTTGAGAATGACCCAGCAACAGTTGATGGATATTGCGGCCAAGAGAGTCGCACCTGTTTTGGCCAACCTCAACGAAGAGGTCGAGAAGACCAGACAAGAGGACGAAATCAAGAAGACCAACAAGCTCAACACCAAGATCCTGTACCACGAGGGCAAGTTGAAGCAAGAATTCGACAAGCACTCCAAAAAGGTCGACAAGAAGAAGGAAAAGTTCAACACCGAAATCGAAGGAAAGTTGGGCGAAGTCGCCAAGTTGAAGGCCGCTGCCATCACCAAGGCCGAGGATTTCACCAAGACCACCAGAGGTGAAATTGACACCGCCAACACCGACTTCGAGACCAGAGAGGCCAAGGCTGTCGAGAACCACGCCACTGACAAGGAGACTCTCTTGAAGAACCACGACGAGTTGGAGGCCACCAAGAAGCAAGAATTGGAGGACTCCAAGGTCAACCAAGAAAAGACCACTCAAGAAATCGAGGAGTTGCACGAGACCAAGTCAGACTTGGCTAACAAAAGTTCTGAGCTTTCCACCAAGGTTGACGACTTGACTGCCCAATTGGCTGAAGAAGAGAAGAAGTTGGCCGAATTGAAGGAACAACACTCTGAAAAGTTGGCTGCCATCGAAGCTAACTTGTCCAAGAAGAAAGACTTGGAGGCCGGAATTGCCCAGAGCAAGGCCGACGTTGAGACCAAGCGCAAGAAGCACATTGCCTTGGGTGCCACTGTTGGTGCTTTGGGTGCCACTGTCGGCACTTACGCTGCTCACTTGGCTACCGTGAAATCTGACAGAGGCCAATACTCTAGCAGATTAGCAGCAGCCAAGGAAAAGTTTTCTAATTACCAGGATGAAAAGAACCTGATTGCCAGAGAGGTAGCTTTGGAAAACGAACGTAAGAGACTTCAAGCTGCTGAAGATTACGCCAACAGAAAGCACGAAGAAGAATTGGAAAGACAAAGATTGAAGGAAGAGAAAGAGAGACTCGAGAAGGAAGAAGCCGAGAGAAAGGCCAAGGAAGAAGAAGAAAGAAAGGCCAGAGAAGAGGAAGAAAGAATTGCCAGAGAAGAAGCCGAGAGAAAGGCCAAGGAAGAAGCTGAAATAAAGGCTAAGGAAGAGGCTGAGAGAAAGGCTAAGGAAGAAGAAGAGAGAAAGGAAAGAGAGGCCAAGTTAGCTGCAGAAAAGAAGGAGAGAGAAGAGAAGGAGGCTGCCGAAAAGAAAGAGAGAGAAGAGAAGGAAGCCAAATTGGCCGCCGAGAAGAAGGAGAAGGAAGCCAAGTTGGCTGCTGAAAAGAAGGAGAAAGAAGCCAAGTTAGCTGCCGAGAAGAAGGAGAAAGAAGAGAAGGAAAAGGCTGAAAAGGCTGCTGCCGCCGCCTCTGCCAGCGCAGACGGTGCTTTTTTAGGGAAGAGCAATGAACTTGGTCAAGCCAAGGGAGCCATTCCAACTGAAAAGGCGGGTACTAAGGCGACCTCCAACGTCTCTCCAGTGGCAGACTTATCCAGCAAGGAGAAGAAGGCTGAACTGAAGAATTCTAAGACCGCCGCTGCTGTCACTCTGGGTGCAGTTGCAGGTGGCGCAATTGCTGCTGCTGCTTCTTCGGCTACTCCATCGGCAAAGAAGCCTGAGCTCGAGAAGAAGTCCAGCTTTTCTAGTAAGTTTAAGAGACTTGGAAAGAGATTATCTGGAACTTACAAGGAGGAAGATCTCAAGAAAGGTCAGAGCACTGCTCCATCAAAGCCCAAGGTCGCCCACAAGGAAACCTCTAAAGTTGCAAAGGAATCTAAGCCAGCTGCCAAAGAGTCCAAGCCTGTGAGTATCTCTCAACAACCTGAAGCACAGAAGCATGAAGATTTGTCTGACTCATCCGAGTATGAAACCTACTCCATTTACGAAGAAGTTTCTGAGGGAGAGTACGAGGCCAACAGGCACAATCCCAACTACTTGGAGATGAGTGATGATGAATTCTCCAAGCGTCAAGCCAAATAATCATCAAACCCCAAAAAACTTGACTTTTTTTTGTCTGTTTGTTGTTTCTGAAGTTTGAGAAGCTGTTTTCATTTATTTCTTGTTCCCATCATTTTTGTTCCATTTTGTATTATTGATGTTGTTGCTGTGCTGCGTAATAGTTGTTATCTAATTGATTATATAAGAACTATATCCATACATAATACGTCTATTGTTGTTGAATCACTTTCAATGTAGTCACACTGTACTGAAAAGAGATTATTTGCTCCTGATTCATGTATATCATTTCTATATGAGCAAACTACTCTTCTAAACTATAATCTAATCAAATATTGACTTTTGCGTTATACACTGATCAAGTTTTGTCTACTTCTAGTACTCTATAAAAAGTATTCTATTACTCTCTATGAAATGAAATGTTCCTACTGACATAAAAAGTATCCGACTCTCTCTGAAATGAATTCGTTCCTACTGATTGGAGTTTATACCTACTGAATTGAATTTATTGTGAAATAAATACTGCCCGTTATCTAATCGAAAGTGGTCTTCTTTCCGGTCGAAGGAACAATAGCAGCACTTGCTCTTTGAGCTGTAGCCAATGCGACCGACGACTTCAATCTCTTGTTGGATGCTCTGTCGTCGTTAAATGATCTCTTTGCTGGTCTTGGGTTATCTCTTCTTGGAGGTCTGTCGGTTCTAGCTGGCTTTTCCTCATCAAAAGAAGGTCTAAAATCTCTTTGGGGTCTCTCTGATCTTTCTGGTCCACTTGATTCTTCTCTGCCTTCGCTTCTGTCGTTTTCAAATCTCTTTGGAGTTCTCTTGGATCTATCTTCTCCATACTCCAATCTCAAGGGTCTATTGATGAACATTTTGGCCACCTTGGACTTCAAGGCGGTGGTAGGTCCAGTCTCGTCCTTGAAATCAAGGAAAGCAAAGCCCTTACACTTTCCAGTGTCTTCAAAAGTGGCCATTCTAGTACGGACAATTTCTCCACAATGAGCAAAGTGCTCTTCAAGAAGCTCTTGGGTGGTGTCGAACGAAAGGTTTCCCACGAAAAGAATACGAGAGGGAGGATTCTTGGACAATGGAGCCGATGCATCCTTGGCTGGTCTTCCTTCGAAAGAGTTGGCATTTTTAATGAGTAATTTTCTACCGTTCAAAATCGATTCTGACAAGCCAACCACAGAATTGACGTGGTTGATGGAAGGAAAGTCCACGTATGCAAAGCCCTTGATTTTGTTGTCCTTCTTGGGCAAGTTGACTCTGGAAATGTCCTCTTCTGTGACCTTAATGGAAGGAGACTCTTGTGTCACCTCAGTGTCAAAGTCCTTGGTTTTTCCCACAATAAAACGGATCAAGTCCTCTCTGGTGGTGTCGAACGAAAGGTTACCGATCCAGACACCAAACTCGGACTTGCCAGACTTGGGTTCAGCAGCAGCAGCAGCAGCTTCTTCTTCTGTTGGTTCTGGTTTCACTGGAGGATTCTTTTTAGCCAATTTCTTCAAATCCAACTTTCCTTTCTTAAGCAAACGTTGCTGTTTCTTGGAAAGGGGAACATCTCCAGCCAAATCAATGGAAATTTCATCGAGATCGGCTCTCTTTTCACTGGTTTCTTCATGGTCTTCATCAACATTTTCAGCAGATTCTTCGTCTGAGGCGGATTCTGCTGGTTTTTCTTCGGATTTTTTGGATTCTTTCGTGGCCTTCTTTTTGAGCTCCTTCTTCTTCTCCTTTCTCTCCTTCTTGTCCTTCTTGGACTCCTTTGGAGCGGCTTCAGAAGACATGGTAATGTTACTAGTCATCGCATCATTTCGATATTTGCGTAAGGTGCAGGGGGATGCAGCAGAGGCGCAGTATGCAGGATGCAACTTTCTACGCCAAAGCCAGGCCTAAAATACACACTTCCAGATCCTAGTCATTTCTAATTCTACACTTCTCTATCATATGAATTCATTGCTAATTATCTTCTATCATTTCCAGCCATAGCCACTTGCGCCACAACTCACCGGCCTCGTTGATGATATTATCCATAAAGTCCACCTTGTGGTTCCAGACAGAATCGTTGGATATTATCACACTGTCATCTGCATGCAGCTGCAAAGGCAGAGAGTCTGCAGATAGCGACGTCGCCAACAGAAAACCATCGGTGACAATTGGAGACGCAGAATTGGAGGAAGGAGACGAAGGAGGTGAAAAAGAAAGAGGCGTGGACGACTCCGAAGGTTTGTTGCTGTTAGTCCCGGAACTGGTGTCGATTTCAGGCGCCTTCTTCTGCTTGAACTTGTAATGTTTCGAAGGCAAGCGCGAAAGAAACTGTCTGATTTCATGCTGGTCCAATTCCATCAAAATATTTTCTTTGGACTTCAACAAAGCCATGGAGATGAAAATAAGCTCCACATGAGCGTCCAACTGCGAAAAGGGAATGGTGATGTCCGACAGCGAAACGTCAGACACAATCTCGTTCTGGCTGGTGGCGCTGCTGCTTATGTCGGTGTCCCTTCGGGAAATGCTGGTGGACTGGTTGTTGAGCTCTTCCACCAAGTCCTTGAACGAGTTGCGTCTGCCGACGCCATTTAAGGTTTCCTCGTCTGCAGACACCACGGACCGGCTCCTGGTATTATCTTCGTGCGCGCTCAACGACCAGAAAATATCGGGACCCAACTTGGAGAGAAACTTGTTCCCGGCATCGGCCGGGTCCAAGTCAAGTTTCTCCAAGTAGTAGTTGGTGTCTTTCTTGGAGTTCTTCAACCGCCATCCCAAAAGCAAGTCCCAGATCCGTCCTCGGTCGTACTTGGACCACACTTTGGATCCGCAGTAATTTAACCACCAGATCAACCATTCGTCGTCATGACTTCCAAATTTATTCAAGATCTGCTCTTCACTGAAATAGTCCGAGAGCTCAGGAAGCAATTTCCGTAGGCAGTAGATGAAAAACGACACCCTCTCTTCGATGGTGCCGCCAGAAATGGGCAAAACCGTCTTGTTGACCTTTTTCGGCGTGCTCAAAATGCTTCTGGAAGACAGAGAAGAGGACCGAGAAGACGGCGTGGCACTCAGCTTCGACTCCTTTCTGTTCCGTTCTTCGGGTGAGTGCAAAAGCACTAACACCAACCGCTCGTACACCTCGTGGAACTTCATGCCCACAAGAGAGGTGTCGGCAATGATGGAGTTCATGTACTCCTTCAACTCCGGGATGTTGTCGATGTAGTTGCTGTATTCGTCGGCGACATTGACGATGAACGACTTGTCTGACGAGGTGTTGTCTCTTCCTACCAAAATCCACGGCGTGCCTGGTATTGGAGGAAACCATTCGGCCAAGTTCAATGCGATCCATGTCAAAGACTGGTCGTACTTGATGATTTTGCTCCATTTGAGAGCAAACTTGAGCACGGCTGCCTCCAAAATATCGAAAATGTCCTTTTCCATGGTTGAAAGATTGAAGGTGGCCGAGTACTTGAGTCTTTGGATGTACTTCTTGAGGTCCTTGCGAATGAGGGCCTTGACCTCGTCGGATTTCGACGTTTCTGGCGCTTCTGTCGAGCTCTCCTCGTCACCCTCGATGTCGTTGTCAGGCTGGATGAACGGATTCAACACAAACGGGTGGTACTTCAACAATAAGGGCCAGATCTTGAACCGCAAGAACGGCGGAAGGCCTTTCTGTCTGGCGATAAGCGCAAGGCCATGGTGGTTCTTTTGATCCAAGTACTTCCGACACTGATTGAACACCTCCAAATCGTAGTGGAACGAGGGCTTTTCGTCAAGTGGAACCTTGGACACGGCAATAGCTGGAGAAGGGGCTCTTTCGGGAAGGGGAGACGACGAGGAGGTCTCCAGAGCCGGATTTGAAGGGGGCAAAGATAGAGACGGATCAGACATGGACAGAATTGAGTTCGGGTCTGACTGGGGACTGGATATGGGTACACTAGTACATTGTGACGGGACCGTGTCTGAAAAGTGTGTCAAGGGATACAATGAGTGGAGGGTGCAGACTGGGAGTGTCTGATGTATTTTTATGCAGAGGGCGGGGCACGGGCGGTGGCGTAGTCCAGTATGACGGGAAGAGGAACCGCTGGTTTGACGTATGTCCCACTAGAAATGCTGGGAGCTCTTGTACACCTGGCAGGCGATAAAGTGATGAACTGAACGGAGTTGAGTCAAATTTTTATTTAGTGTCTTCTGATCAATTTCCAAATGATTTTTTCTGGCCAATTGTATCAATAGGGGACGACGCACCCAACACTCGCACGACAAGCCCACAGCACAGAATAGGCGATAACGTTCGCTGCAGACCCCAACCTTAAATAGGGCGGGGTGACCTGGTGCACAAAATGTCCGAGAGGTTAATTCCGTCGGTACCGAAGTCCGAGTGGCGCTGGTTTGGCCCGAGAAGACCAGTCCAGATCGTGGTCCTTCGTTTGTGTCTCCAGCGAAAGATCCACAGTGGCGATAGGAACCGCGGAGTTAAAGCGCCAGGTCCCGTGACTGCTGAGGTCAGCACGGGGGACCGCGGGTGCAGGTGTCTGCAGCGGCGTGCGTGTAGTTACGCTGCAGGCCTCTGCACCTTCGTTCTGTGGCACAAGCACTTTGAGCTATCCGGGGAAACCGTGTATACTGACTCTTTGCTTCAGGTTCTCGATAGGGGCATCTAGATAGGGGTGACCATAGCGTATATCAAGCCCGAACCCGCTGGAGTTCTCCCCACTGCTGATTTACGTCTGCTTTTGCCGATCTCTCTGTTCCCGTCTGTTTGACACCTTGTTGCGCACCGTGCATATCTCTGCAGCCAGCTGTACCCAACTGCAGACCCTTCCAGCCACCAGACACTTTGCTGTCACCGTCACTTCTGCATAAGGCACTTCCACCGGCCTATTCCCAATCCGAAGCATCCCCCACTTTCCCCTTGCTAACGCCCCCTGTCGTCTCTCGACATATAGGTGCCTGAAATTTACCCTCCAAATATCGCCCCTGTCTGCTTTTTCTGCTTTCCCTCTTTTGACAGCTGCAGAACTCCAGCAACAAGCGTGTGGGTAGTTTGAAAAGTGTCTGAAAAGTTTCTGACATCTCATTCTGTACATATCCAGCTGTTCTCCTTCCTACCTTCTTCCTACGGCTTCTACGGCCTGAACTGTCAAAATGGCGATTTTCAGTGCCATCAAAAGCATCACCAACCCGACAGAGTCCAAGGTCCGGGCTGCAACCGACTCCTCTCCATTGGGACCCTATAACCATGAGCTCATCGAACTTTCGTCGCTAACATACCGTCCAAAGAGCTTTCCTACCATCACCTTGACCTTGGCCAAACGCCTCGGCCTGATAAAAACACTGCAGCTCAAACGGTCCAACTCAATTCCTAATCGGTTGGCTTCTGGAGCCAGTATCAAAAGGTCTAATACAGTCCCTGCTTTGACCAGAACCATCACTGAAGAAACCAGTTTGGTCTTGCTCAAGACTGTCACAGTGGTGCTTTATCTCCTCCAAAACGGACTGGAGGAATTTGTCTTCTGGGTTAGAGATGTCTACAAATTCTTGGTAGTGCCTATATTGGACCTTAATATTCCTCTGAAGTACCAGGAGTCTCTTCGTTTCAAGACCCACAAGATTGTCACGTTGATGCAAGACGAAGCCCAGCTCCGGGAGTACCGAATCATCATACACAAATTGAGGTCTGACATGAGCACTTCTGGGGTCAAAAGACGTTCTTCAGTTGGAAACGACATCGAAACCCAGGTTTTGGAATTGTCCAGTTCCAGCTACAAACTCGAAAGGGCTGGAAGTCAGGGCCCAAGGGTCCGGTTCAAGTCTGCAAAGGTAGAACCTACTACAAGGAGATGGAATGACCGGGTCTATCGGGTCATGAGCGAAAGCTAGTGATTGGAACAAAATCACTGCTGAAATTAGAACATTCAACGAACTTGTGTATGCTGGTCAGAAACAAGTACTTTATTTAATCTGGTACTAGTCCAAGCTACTAGTCCATTCTACTAGTTTATTCTACTAGCCCATTCTACTAGTCCATTGTGGTCCATTCGAATCCATTCGAGTCCATTCTAGTCCATGTCTCTGTCTATTTATATTCTATTCCTATTCAACTCTAATATTTATTCCTATATTCTCCATGGATATGGCTCCTTCGAATAGTTGAATAATGCAAGCATATTTCCATAATACTAATTTAAAGTAGGATTAACCTCATCGCGTTATTTACATGGCCAAGACATTATCCACTCCACGAAAATGGTGAACTGACGCCTGAGTCACTCAATTCCGCCGACACATGTCCACCAAAGTCGCCTCTAGCCTGTTCTAGCCAAAAGGTCGTCTCAAACTAGCCAATTGGCCTTTTACACCGCATCATAATTTTTCATCAGATGCGTGTCTACTTTGTTTCCAGTGTGCAACCAACGGCCTGGCGTCACTTATCTGCGGGACTTGTATCTAATCGACGTGCCCGATCTGTCAACATCGCCAATTGGGGTGGTTCTAGGCCTTTTTTGACAACATCGGTTGGGCTGGCTCTATGGACTGAGATGGCTCCAATTAGGCACTGGTGCATGCAAAACATTTTGCGAAGCTTCAATGCACCAAGTTTTGCTAATAGTAGACACCAGGGTACCGCCTGCGTCAGGCCCCGTGTTTCTAGATGAGGTTTCTCCAGATAGACGTTTTAGAAGGGCATGAAATTTTTCAGGCCATAGCACAGAAAATTAGAAAATATGTCTCTGAGGTGTTGTTCCGCAAATTCCTTCGGAAAGGCTGGCGCCATGACTAACACCTATTGTTGACTTTGGAACCCGATCGTGGGCAGTTCCATGCCGATCAAGGAGATTCTTCTCTATGATTTGCAATTTCCAGTGAGTGTCGGTATTCCATGTAGTCAGACACTGGCAGTGGTCGATGCAGACACTCCTGCGCAGGCCCACATGGCGCCAGGTACATGGTGTCGTCCGGCTGGCGCATGGTGCAGATTTGGGGGTGGCCCTCGCCACCTCCCTTGAGTCACGTGAGTGGAACCGGGATTGCTTTTTCTTCGCGTTATCGCCTGGGTCGATTGCCTAGTCCGGACGGTGGAATTGCTTTTGTGCTGCTCTCCCACACTTCCTCGACTAGAAATTGCTTTTTGCCACCCCAGTCACGTGTAACACGGTGGTCAGTTATCAACCATTGCCTAAAATAGGGGGTACATATTATGCCGCATTTAATAAGCGGTCCCTATAAATACCGTAAATTGCCACCGTTATTCCAACTTCTTTACTACACTAAACACTTAATTCATCATGCAAATCTTCGTCAAGACTTTGACTGGAAAGACCATCACCTTGGAGGTTGAATCCTCTGACACCATTGACAACGTCAAGTCCAAGATCCAGGACAAGGAGGGTATTCCACCAGACCAACAGAGATTGATCTTCGCTGGTAAGCAATTAGAAGACGGAAGAACTCTCTCTGACTACAACATCCAAAAGGAGTCCACTTTGCACTTGGTTTTGAGATTGAGAGGTGGTATGCAAATCTTCGTCAAGACTTTGACCGGAAAGACCATCACCTTGGAGGTTGAATCCTCTGACACCATTGACAACGTCAAGTCCAAGATCCAGGACAAGGAGGGTATTCCACCAGACCAACAGAGATTGATCTTCGCTGGTAAGCAATTAGAAGACGGAAGAACTCTCTCTGACTACAACATCCAAAAGGAGTCCACTTTGCACTTGGTTTTGAGATTGAGAGGTGGTATGCAAATCTTCGTCAAGACTTTGACCGGAAAGACCATCACCTTGGAGGTTGAATCCTCTGACACCATTGACAACGTCAAGTCCAAGATCCAGGACAAGGAGGGTATTCCACCAGACCAACAAAGATTGATCTTTGCTGGTAAGCAATTAGAAGACGGAAGAACTCTTTCCGACTACAACATTCAAAAGGAGTCCACTTTGCACTTGGTCTTGAGATTGAGAGGTGGTATGCAAATCTTCGTCAAGACCTTGACCGGTAAGACCATCACCTTGGAGGTTGAATCCTCTGACACCATCGACAACGTCAAGTCCAAGATCCAAGACAAGGAGGGTATTCCACCAGACCAACAGAGATTGATCTTCGCCGGTAAGCAATTAGAAGACGGAAGAACTCTTTCCGACTACAACATCCAAAAGGAGTCCACATTGCACTTGGTCTTGAGATTGAGAGGTGGTTTCTAGGATGAAAAGTAATACCTTAATTAGTAATTGAAAATATATTTTGGTCTCACTTTAATTTATTGTAGATGTATACAGATGCTCTTGATATAATAGTACAGTCTGTTTTGAAAAGTAAGCCATCACATTTCAACATGACACTAATATCCTAAAACTCAAATAATGTATAGCTATTTAGATGACTATTTATCTTGTAATGCAGTATTGAGCTCCATCTTCACCACACTGGACTTCTCTGTTTCTCCAAACTGAACTAATTCCTTCAAAATATGCTCTTTTTCTTTATTGGTCTTGTTCTTCAACAAGTTTAACAATTGGCCTGAAAACCTGATAAACTGAATTTTAACATTCTCAATACTATCAGGTGTCAAACAAATTGAGCAAAGTTTACCCCAGATCTCAAAGAGACTGGCAACATCTTTGTCTTCGATTGGTTGCTTGAGATCTGGTTTGCCAATAATGTTGATGATCTTTACAATCTCTTCACAAATGGATGTCTTACTTCTCCAGGTATTTTCGATAATCTTCGAATCAAATATTTGAATTGTCTGCTTCAAAATGAATTGAAGCAAATCCTGGTTATAATTTCCTTCTTCGGAGTAGAAACTCTCGGTAAGATTTTTGATGAATGACAATCTCTTTTCTTCAAGCTCCACGTTCAATTTAGCAGAAATCTTGGCCTTCAAATCAATATCCATGGCATCTTCATCCTCATCTTCACCATCGGAATCAAAAACGTCTCCAATATCGCCAAGATCGTCCTTGTAATAATTATCCTTGAGAACTTTTTCCATGATTTCAATATAGTTTTCAATGACATCTTCCTCGTGGAAATTGTGAATATAAAGACCAGCCATTTTGATTACTTGCTTCTGGTACGCCTTGTTCCTGCGCCTGATCTCTGTAATAACCACCTTGTTTAATCTTTCTCTGATTTCCTCATCAACTAAGAAATCCTTTGAAATAATACTAAATCTCACCAATGCTTCAAAAACGACCTCTTTTCCATCCCAGGACTTTCCCTTATTAGCATCAAGCAACAAATTAATTAATGTCAAAGCTCCGTCATGAGATATTGAAGTAGAGTTCAAGGAAGCACTGAGGTTAATTATGGATTTGGCCAAAATCTTTCTTATTTCAAAACTGGAGGACTGGAAATATTTCTTGATGAAAACCATAATTTCATCAAAGTACAATTTAATGCCGTAATTACTTCCGGTAGTATGTTCAACCCATTCTCTCTCGAAGCACTTATTGATCTTTTTATTTTCGTCAAAACGGCCAATATATGCCAAGGGCAAGAATGCGCTAGAGAATAAGTCAAACTTCTCACCAGAATATTTGGAAATAAACTCACTGGAAATGGCCGCAATGGTTCTGCCTCTTTCGTCCTCACTTTCAAAGTAAAGTTTGTTCACATGCTCAGCAAAGGAAACGACAGAATCGATAGGAACAACCTTGGACAAATATCCAGCAGCTGCTGCATATGACGACACAATAGCTTCATTCTTGTCCTTGAGTTGGTTGATACTCAATTTCATCAAATTCTCCCCATAATTCTTGATAATATCAGGATGCTTGGTTACTAAATCAATAATGACTTTAGAGCCACATACCTTTGAAGGCAAACCAACTGATGCCTTAATAGACGAAATTAATTGTTTGACAACAGCTTCGATCATCGACTCGTCAACCTGGTTGATCAATTTGGTGATAACGTCCATCATTGGGGATCTACCCAAACTCTGTAATCTTTGCGTATCAAGGTCATTTTTGTTGAGATTATACTTGTCAGCATTGAGAATAATGTAGTTGATGGCTTCTGGTTCTAAGGAAGACATTAAAATGATAAAGTTTCCAAGAAGGGTAGGGATAAATGGCTTGATAAAAGGGCCCTTGGTTTCACAAATCTTGAGAATGGTTTCTAAAGCGAAATTCTTGACATCTTCAGAATCGTTCAAGAGACCTCTGGGTCCAAGTAAGAACGGAATTAATTTATCAAGCACCTCTTTTGCCCTGATTGCTTTGGTAGAGGTCAAGGAGATATTCTTGTCGGAGCTGGAACCCACCATTCTGATCAAATTAGAGGTCAAAACCTTGCTCAACTTGACACTTTCCTTTCTCACACTTTCTTTAATGTCATCCATTACCCTGAAACTCATGTTCCAGATCTTTTCGAGGTGAGGTTCGTATGTTTCGTCCAGAACCAACATTAATAAATCCGACAATGCTGTGGTACTGGCTTGTCTGACCCTCCATTGCTTGTCGCCCATTCCGTTCAATAACTCGGATAAAATGATGTCAAAATTGTCCTTGACTGTTTTTGAGGTATTCTTAAATAAACTGTTCCAAATATCGACCATGGACTGTTGAACTGTAGAAGATGGGTCGTACTTGTACCTGAAAAGCTTAGGAATTAACCTGGATGAAAGTTTGGTGTCCTTGCTAAGAAGATTATCTAATGACGACTTGGAAAGAATAGAACCCAAGCCAAAGGCCATTCCTTTACGAGAAGACCAAAGGGTCGAACTCTTAGCTAAGGACATGAACTTGTAGACCAAACTGGGATCCCCCACATCCGAGGCTAAATTCAACACATCCTTGTATGTAGAGACGGAATTTTCGCCAACCTTGAACATATTTTCTTCAAATAATTCAGTATCGTGGTCGATAGACCCTGCCGCTGATTTAGAAGCAGAATTGGTATCGGTGAAGGACTTCAATAAACCTTTAACGAGAATTTCCTTCAATTCAAGGTCTCCCATTTCGTAGACTATACTCAAACCACGAGATGCAGACTCTTGAACCAAGTCGTCCTTATCCCCCAAAAATTTCATAAATGCAATATGACATTCAGTAAGTTTGGACTTCACCGCTTCCAAATGTCCACAATATTGTACCAAGGACAAGAGCCAGATACAAGCTGATTTTCTCAATGCTGGCTTGGTATTAGCACAGGCTGTTAGGACCAATTGCAAGATAATTGGTAATCTGGACAAATCTGGAGGAATATACGACACCTTCTCTCCCTGGATATCAAGCTGCTTTTCAAGCAACTTGGAGTCCCATCCTGTCGCTTCAACAACAAATGCTTCACCACTGGTGAAAGTATACTCGACTTGTTTCGAAACATGAGTGTCATATATCAATTGTTCAACAACAGTAAGATTCTCTTGACGTTCTTCCAATTTGACTTCTAAACCGTCCACTTCTTTTCCTAAAGCTAAAGATAATACTGCCAAAGTGGACACAGACTTTTCATCACATTTCTTCACTTTTGGAATAATATTTTGAATGAACTTTTTGGCATAGTCTCCAAACTGAGTATTAATTACTGGGCCCAAAACACCATAAAGCGAAAGCTGGTTCAATATTTCTAGAACCACAACGTAATAGTTTGAATCTTTGATCTTTTCCAAAAGAATTTCACAATATGACTTCAAGAATACTTCAGAAATGAGACTGTTTCTTTTCCGAAGAGTCAATCTGGACAAAAGAAAGCCCATACACAAAAGCTTTCCTCTTGTGTTCAACACGGGCTCGTGCAAGATCTGGAGAATAAGTTCGTCTTGATTGGAAGGATGACTATTGATAATACCGTATGATTTCGCCACCTGGATCAAAGCAATCTCGTTATTTAATTTATCATTGGCTAATTCCACCAATCTGGGACTGATTGGGATTAATTGCTGGTGAACTTCTGATGGAGACAACGAAACCAATTTGGAAAAGGTATCTCCGTAAGAAATATCAGAAGTTATACCTTGATGTGAATGCTGGCCCGCCAAAGCTTCAAACACAATCTCAAGATAGGTGGTAAAGCTGGTATTTTCGTGCGCTAATGTGGCAATTTCTTGGATTAAAAGCTGTCTAACCTGTTCATCTGCTTCTAAAGCTTTTTCGACTCTGACTTCCCACTCTTTATCTGGAACCACGACTGTATTCTTACCATTGATGGCTTGCATAATTAATACCTGAAGGCCAAACTGTATACCCTTGGATATTCCAGTCAAGGCAAGTACAGCGTTCTTTCTTCTGTCCAATTCCTGTTTGAAAACTCTGGTAAAATCGCCAAAATTGGGGAATTTGGCTGTAGTGGTCTCTCCTAGTAATTCACTGGTGCTCTTAAATTCCAAAGTATTTGATGCCTGGAGCTGGTTGAACCAGTAGGGATGTAATCCTTTCAAAGCCTCTTCGATTGTGTCAGAACGGTTTTCTTTATCGGTTCCAAGAATACAGAGCAATCTAGACTCGGCATCTTCAAAAGAAAAGGTTGAGTTGATGTATTTGATGGAAATGTAGCGACATGAATGTAAGTTTTCATTGGTTCCGAGTTCTTTGGTCAAGTATGACCGGCACAATTCCTTGATCTTGAACTTCACGTCCAATGAAACATTTGGTAAATGGGTCGTCAAATTGGAAAGGGCATCTTGGATAGTAGATCTAAGCTCAACATTTTCTCCTTCAAGGGATTGGAACAAAAACTCAATGTAGTCTATGTCCTTGGAGACCAAGCTCAAATTGGATCTCAAGATATTACCAAGAGCCTCATAGTGTAACAGTCTTTGGCCCACTGCCGTAGAATAGTTCTTGACTTCAGAAGTATCCATTTGAGGCCATCCTTCACTTGCAATATTCTCTTTCAATTTAGCAGCCATGGACTTGTTAAATTCATCCAAAATATCGGCAGAACCACCAGAGTTCTCGGTATTGTTCATTCCAACCCATTTTATAAATTGCACGGTGCTCTGCTTGACCTTGACGTATTTTGAAGCCAATCCGATCGAAGCAATGGCAGAAATCAGGTCCTTGGTAGCTGCAAGTTTACTCTTGGAAAGAAGCTGGATAATCTTCTCCTGAATCACGTCTCTGACTGGTGGCGTATCCTTTGTGCCCACAAATAAGTCTATTAACTGGTTTACCAACGAAATGTCCTCCAAGTCGACGGGTAACTTCTTGAATCTGATTTCACACGGATCTTTAATTGCTGAAGAAGGGTCAACTGAAGCTATTAGGAGCGGAATTGCCAACACCTTATCCAGAAATCCGACCTTGATGAAATTCAACAAGAGCTGCTTGATTTTGAATATTTCCTGGTTGGTTTTGAAGGAAATACCGGCCTCAGTGGTGAAAAAAGCGGTGTCTTTGGAACTCAAGCCGGGAATGGCGCCAGGGTCTGCCATTGGCTCCATCAAGAGGAATTTGGCGATGGTTTTGGCCACATAGCGTTCGTTTTCGGGAGACTTGTCGAATCCAAACGTTTCTCTGAGTTTTGTCTCTTCTGAAGTGCCTCTTTCTGGAACCTTCCATGCCTCCAATAGCCGGCACAAGATGTTGAACAAGCGGGCCGAGACCTCAGACGGAAACGTGTATAAATCATCGAGAATCTGAGGCACCAATTCCCGCTTTTCCTGCTCTGTCAAGCGGTCAATTCCACGGCCTATGAAGAGTAATGAATAGAGCACCATGGACATGTTCAGGCCGCCATTGGGAGGGTTTTTTGGGTGTTTCACCTGGTCCAAAAGCGGCTCGATAGGAAGACGGATGGTTCTAGCCGCTGTAATTCTAGGGATCAAGTTCTGGATCACCTTGAAGATGGCATTACGGACTGCTCCATGAGGACTGGAAAGCTTGAGAAGTAATGGAGCTAGGTACAATTTCAAGGATGATTCAAGCTGGACGTCACTTTCAGCAAGAGCTATTCGAAGCTCTACTCTGTTGATAAGGGAAAGCTCTGCGTCAGCCATGGTAGTTGTTGTTGTTGTAAAGTTGAAAAGAGTGGTGGCAATTTTGCCATCATATTGGGTCGTGTTTGGGCTAGAGAGAAAGGTGGCAAGGTCAAGAGTGGGTAGAAATGGGGAAAGAAGGCATGTGAAGGGTCAATGGGGAAGAGGAGAAGAATAGGGAGTGGATAGAGTGGTTGTGAATTTGAAACATTAACATATCTTGGAAATGGAGCATATATATAAATATATATAGTACATTTAATATATATATAAGTATATATGAAATATATATAAGTATATATATTTCGTGATTGGATATTTATTATGTATTATTTGATGATATGTGTGTATTGATCTGATAGGGTAAGATTTAGGTGAATGGGTCTTATTTTTAATACTTAATAAAAATAATTAGTATTTCCAGTATTGTTGTATAATTAATTTATTAACCTAAATCTCAGAACAAAATATGGGAATTCGGGGGTAGAATGAGATCAAACGGTGATATTATAGAGGTTTCAATATTCTGACGTCTGTCTTGGGATCTCATCTATTGCAATGACTTAAATATACTTCAACATTAGAAGTTTAATTAATCAGTTCGATTATAGAAATTTACTGGTTTTCGTGGTATTTTAACGTAGGAGATCGAGTAGTAGAAAATATGAGTAGTTACAAGCTTTACAAATACTTAGGAGTGTGACTCAAATTTCATAAGTGGGAGATGTAATATGGTTTAATTGCTTAGGAGTTTGAATTAGTGGGAGATGACAAATGATGAATTATTGAAGAATTTGAATTAGTAGGAGACGGAATATGGTTTAATTATTTAGGAGTTTGAATTAGTGGAAGGTGGCATTTGTTTACTCGTAGGAGTTTACCTAAATTGAATAAATGAAAGTATATTTACTCTTAGGACTTCAACAAAATTTAATTATCGGAAGATACATACTCTCTAACTTCTAAGATCTCAGTTTGACTAGTAGAATTTGAAGATTGCAAGCTCTTGTTGTTTCCAAATGGCATTCTCTCTAATTTCCAAGATTTCCACCACTTTCGAATGAATCCTGACTCAGAATTCTAGTAGAATTTGATGTTTCCAGGCCGTTGTTGTTTCCAAATGGCAGTTATCTTGACGCTTTTCTTCTTCAGGTGCGTCATTTATATATACTGTTCTCTGTCTACTGTTTAATATACCGTTGCTTATTCTATAATTAGGTGTTCTTATACTCTCTCAAAATGACAGGCACCGACGAAGGTGGAAGGGCACCCAACTCCGTCACCACCTTGTTGATATACTCTGGAGGAGTCAAGTCGTACATCACGTTTAACACGTTCAAATTGGGCAAGTCTCTCCAGTTTTCCAAGGGCGATTTGTTGGAATCCTGCACCTCCTTGGCCTCAGTGTTGGCCTGGCCCTTCTTGGCCGGCTGTTTGGTCTTGGTTTCTTTGGTCTCGTCTTCACATTGCTGGATAAATTGCTCCAATGCAAACGACTTCTTCTGAGGTGGGTTCTTCGAATGGACGTCCTGGAGCAAGTCCTCGCAATCGGCCAACTCGTTGTTGGTGACCGAGTCCAATTGGACCTTGTCAGAGAACTTGATGGACTCGCAACACGTCAAGACGGGAATGTTTCTGGTGTGGCACATCATGGCAATGAGACCAGTACCGACACGGGAGTACAAGCGGCCGTTAGACAACATGGCATGTGCTCCCAAAAACGCACAGTCCACGTCCCTCAAGATAGTGGACGATAACGAGCTGATCAACACGTAGGTGACCTTGATGTGCAGCGTAATGGGCAGACCGTTGTTGGTGGTCTTGACCAACAGGCTCAACATCTTCTTGCCCTCGAAAAGCGGCCGGGAGTCCACCACAATCAAGTTGAACTTCTTGTCCTGCTCGATTACACAGTACTTGAATAACTCCTCCAACACCTTGGAGTGGCCAAAGGTGAGGATGGTCGAGCCGTTGGCAATGTGGTTGGCCGAGTTCTTGATGATCAACTGGTCACTCAAGTCGATCTTGTCGCGAATGAAGTCGTCGATGGACTGGCACAAGCTGTCCTTGGCCTGGTCGTCGGTGGTGTCGATGGAAATATGGGAGATTTCCTGCTTCAACCAGCGGATGGCATTGCCCATGGAAATGGACAAAGGACGTGCCGTCTTCAAGTACTCGATCTGGATCGACAAGTGGCCCGTCAAGTGGCGTGTCAACGTGGTGTTGGCGGGGGTCTCGTAGTCCTGGATCACCTGCTTGAACAGCTCCATCATGCTCCGAAGCCGCGGAATGGACCCCACGATCTTGAAGTTGGAGTATTTCAACGTCAACGAGAGGATGGCAGGATGGACAAGGTGGGAAATGGAGGGCGACGAGGCGTTCCGCTGTTCTCTGGTTTCCAAATGGCTGAACAAACTGGGCACCCGGTTCTTGTTTCCGGAGTCTTTGATCAACGTCTGGTTGAGCTGCTTCTTGAGGTTGGTGTTGGTGGCCGTTTGCTTCTTTTCGATCTTCTGCTGGGCGTTTTCTGCCTGTTGTTCTGGTGTGATGCCTGATGCCTCTTTCTGGGCCGCTCTCTTGGCTGCTTTCTCCTTTTTCTTCAATTCTTTGAGCTCCTTGTTGGAGAGCTGCTTAGGGCCGTCGGTTTCGGCCGCATTAGGCGCCTTGCCCTTGGTCTCTGGCTTGGGCGTGGGCTCTTTGGACTCAGGCATAGTGGTAAAGAAAGATTTTAAGATGAAGTGCGAATTATAAACCAGAGGTGAAGGGTATGGAGAAGGGAAGGATATTGGGAAACAAAGGGGGATGAGATTGGATGTGTGGGTATTGTGGGGTTGGTTTTGGAAGGTGGTGAAGTATTGGGTGAATTGGGTGTAATTTGGTAGAAATAGGTGGATTATTATAGCTGGTATAGTAAGTAAAGTGATGAGAATAGATTATAGTGAGAATTAATGGAAGAGTAGTTATGAGAATTATCGTGAGATCTGGAGAGTGAGTCAATGAGGGTAATGAGTGAAAATAAGGGTAACTACAGGAATTTGGAGAGAATTGCCTAAAACTATGCAATTCTAGAATTTAGAGAATTGAAAGCACCCTTTTCTTGTTTGAATAGAGTGCAATAGGGCCTTGAATAATTGAAATTCCAAGAAATTCATGCTCAAGTCCTACGTTGGAAATTCTTTTTGATTATACTCCAACCATTCTAATTATCTTAATTTTGGTAGAACACTTTTCTTCTGTTCATGAATTTCTTTCTAGTGAAAATTGAATTTTACAGTCCACACTTCTCTCCGTAAATTATGTTCATTACTTATAATATTACATTGAATTCTCCAAGGCTACTGCTCTTCCAATTTAATATTTACAGTGATTATTCATAATTCAATTCATAGCATCAGTTGCTTCCTTTTATCTACATTCCTTCTCCCATAAATAAAATTCTCCTTTTATCTCCATTCCTTCTCCCACAAATAACTCCCTTTTTCTACATGCCTTCTCCCATAAATAAAATGCTCCTTTTATCTTCATTCTTTCTCCTATATTTTGAGCAAATAAGTTGCCTCCATTTACCTACACTTCCATAAATGTACAAATGAGTTGCTTCCTTTTATCTACATTCCGTTCTCTCATAATTTTATGCATTATCAATCTAATTTGGCTCAGATAACTCGCCAAATGTGCCCCTCTTTTTGGTAGTATCGTACAATCTAACGATCTTGTCTTGGTTTTGGTTTTCGACCTGGGAAAAGGCAAAACCTCTTTGTTTTTTGATTCTTTGAACTTGTCTCACCTTTCTGATGGCTCTTTGGAACAACTCCATTCTGGGTCTGTGGTCCTGGATGTTGTACTTCTGGATTTCTTGCACGTAATGGTAGCTTTCGGGGCTGTACCGTCTCTTGAAGTACTTCCATGCAAAGTCACGAAGCAAACACAACACGGAAACTCCAAAAACCATCGACCAAAACGTCAAACTGGGGTATGTCACGGCCAAAACGCCTCTGTATTCTTGAGAAACGTTGATCCAAGGCGCAATAGTGGCATATGCTGGGAACCAGCACAACCACAAGAGGAAAGAGCCAGGAATAGCGATCAAGGTGAACTTGGTCCACATGGTCACAATCAATGCAGCCTTCCCTAATGCCGTCAAGGTACAGGTCGTGTAAACTGCAGTACCCCATGCCCAATTGTTGGTCAAAAGTCCATTGGAAGTAGCGTCCATGTATCTGTAAATGAACATGGAACACACAAAAATAATAGCAGAGTGGTAAAAGCCGTTGACAATCCATCCCCAGAAGATAGGAACATTGAAAAACTTCTTCTGTTGACCCAATTGGTACAATTGGGGATAACGGTCCAATAATCTTGCACTAACAAACTGGTCGAAAACACCCAAAACGAATGGAGGAAGAACGGTGAACAAAACGTTGTAGAAAGTCAAAGTCCACGACTCAGCAATAGACTGTCCGGAAAAACAATTAGTGAACACGAACCAAAACTGAGTCATGTATAAGGTAATATTCTTGTAGAACGAATACAAAATAGCATTCGAAATACGCTGGTAGGACCACGAACCGTGGACCAACAAAAGCTTTCTCAAGTACTTGAATTGACCGATGGAAACATCGGCACTTCTAGCAGCCTGCATACCCTCCTGACCACTGATACCAACACCAACATGTGCAGCTTGAATCATCGACACATCATTGGCACCGTCACCAATCGCCAACAACAAGGAACCCTTCTTCTTTCTCTTGACCATCTTGACGACCAAGGCCTTTTGCAAGGGCGAAACACGACAGCAAACCACTGCCTTACACTTCGAACCCAATTGGACAAATAGATCCTCTAAATCTTCTTCCAATGCAAAGCCCAACGAATGTCCGTCAATAATCAAGGCCAAAGAACTTTCAAGAGATCCTTCGTCACCCTCGAATTGATGTTCTTGGATAGCATTCAACTTTTCTTCCAAATTGAGTCTGGTGTCGGCCTTGGTTTCTTCATTTATGATCAAAAGATTCATATCCTCACTCAACAATTTACAGGACATACCGATATTAACGGCCGTTTCTTGTCTGTCTCCAGTCAAAACCCAAATTTTAATACCTGCAGTCTGCAAAGTGTGGATAGTTTCCGGAACACCGTCTTGTAATTTGTCTTCAATAGCAGTAGCACCAAGAAGGAACATATCATGTTCGATCTCTTCGGCCACGTCGTCCAATTTTTGACTTCTGTCGTTCAAGGCAGTAGAAGCTTCATAGTATTTGGTGGACCATTTGTTGTACTCTTCATCGGAAATTATTCTGGAAGCAATACACAAAGTTCTCAAACCAGAGGAGGCAAACTCTTCCAAATGACGCAAAGTAGCCGCAACAAACGGCTGTGGTTCGTCATTGGACAATCTTTCCAATATCACAGTATCGGCACCCTTACAGAACAATCTGATTATTCCATCGGGACACCTGAAAATTGCAGACATTCTCTTTCTGGTGGAGTTGAACTCACAAATATTCAAGAGCTCGTATTCCGATCTTTCTTGTGTCAAAGTGTTTTCAATGGTGACACTCTTGGGCTTACGAATAATGAATTTATAGCCCAAGTTTGCCGCTCCGTCAACCAACGCACCTTCATCGGGAGAAGCAGCTTGATATTTGATCTTTCCAGTGACTTCGTTGAATTCGGGAATGACAGTGTGACAAGTACTCAACAAGGTGAAAAACTCATTAATTATGGCCGATTGCTGGCCGGAAATGTTGGCCAAGTCGCTGTGCATCTGTTCGAAAGTGTGGAATCCAATTTCTATTCCATCAACAACTTGTGGATGGCCATCTTCGGGGATTTCTTCAATGTAGCATCTTCCTCCGATGGTGCAACTCTTGAACTCCATGATATTTCTTGTCAAAGTACCGGTTTTGTCACTGAAAATGTAGTCAATTTGGCCCAATTCTTCCACCAAAGACGATGTTCTCACACCGGTTGGCGAGTCGGTTTCCTCATCGTACATGTCGAGATCACTGCCGATCATGTATGCCTGGTAGTATTTGATGATTTCCACGGTGACGAACAACGAAATGGGCACCAAGTTGGAGAACAAAATCCAGTAGGTCAAAATGTCCTGGAAGAACAACCGGGCCTTGGAAACACCTTCCAAGTACAAGTAGCCCAAGTTCTTGTCATCCACAGTGATTTTAATGACATTACCGATGGAGGAGACGAGGGCCAAGGTGACCAATACACAGAACAAGGCGATAATTTGCAAGTTGATGATTCTTTCGACATCGGTCTTCTTGATGGGCGTGGCGGTGGCATTACGCATTAATTTGGTTTCGTGGCCCGTGAAAATGGTCACACCATGAATCCACTGGGTGTTTCTTAACGTGGCACCTCTCAACAAGAGCTGTTCTGGAGAAAGGGGAATGTCACGGCCGTCTCTGCCGAAATTCTTCAAGTTTCCCTCGTAGGTGTACAAGGACGAATTGGGCTGTTCGGAAATGATTTCTGCCTTGGACAAGTCCTGGACCACGTCTCTGGGGTTGACCAAATAGCTGGTCTCCACGGTGGCCTGTTTGATCTTCAAGTTGGTTTCTCCGTCCAAATTGGCGGTCTCGATGTAGCACAAGCCCTCGGGCTCGGACGACGCCAAGAGAAGCAAGTCAGCCGGGAACGGCTCCTCATTATTGACCCTCACAACGTCACCGACTTCCACCTGGATCCACTTCTTGGTGACAAACTGGCCTGTAGATGGATCTAGCACCAACACCTTCGTGCGGTTCAACTCCTTGTCGGCGTTGGCTCTCTTGATGTCCTCCAGGATCTCCTTGATGGCAGAAACCAATAACACGACTGTCAACGTACCGATGGTGGTGTATCTGTTGGTTGGCGAAACGTGCGGCACTTGCTGGATAATGGACGTGAACAAGAAGAACAAGTTGGCGTATTTGCTGAACTGCTCGAAGAAGAACTTGGGAATGAACGTGGCGAAGTTGTACTTGGTGGTGGAGATGTAGTTGCCAAAGAAGCCGGAGGACGCGTTGGCGGACTTGTTCATAATGTAGATGCGCCGGGGCTCCCGCGAGGCGCTTTCAGTGATGTTATTGGGGTTGTGCGAGCTGAACGGCAACTTGGCCTTGAAGTTGTTGAAGATTCGGCGGATATCGAAGTCGGAGTCCTTCTCCATGGCCGGCCCTTCGTTCATGTCAATGTACTCCGAGTTGGTGCGGCGGGCGCCGAAAAAGCCGCCCTTTGGCTTGGCCTGGTTGTTGGTATTAAGCAAAGGCACCTGTCTGCCGCCACTGGTGGCGGCTCCGATGCCTGAATGCTCGTTGTCGTACTCCTCGTCAGAAAGGACAAAGTTGTCGTCAAAAGGGTCATATGCCCGTCCTGCCAGCGACGACGAGTACGTTTGTTGGCCTCCGTAGGCGCTATATGGGCTTTCTATGTCTGCAGGATGGTAGTCTTCGGCAAATGGCACAGGCGAAGACGATTGGTGGCCATGTACACCCGAGTTTGTGTTTCTAGAAACGGCGTTTGCGTGTGAATTGTGGTCCATGTCGAGGTCTATGAGGTCGTCCGGGGCCAGAAACGGATTTGTGGGGGTAGGGGCCGCCCTGTTGCCATTGGCGGCATAGTTCCGGTTGGACATGGAGGTGAAGAAGTAGATCAGAATGTGTGCTGTTATTTTTGGAGTTAGTTTATGGGTCACGTGAGGCACATCACGTGTCAACAGACACGATGAATGTGGTGCGTCACGTGCAACACAGCCCTCTTAGTGAATATGTTACTAACAGTTTATGGGCAAGAACGAGTAATCCTGTGACCTATGGTTGATATCTTCCATAGATTTCATGATAGCCGTCATCATATTGATTCTGTTCAATCACGTGAAAGGCCATCAACACAGACTTGACAAACACTACAGGTACCACTCAAATATATGGTACTACCTTGAATTCTCAGGTGACCAGTGATCCTTGGACTATCACTTAAATAGCACAGCCCAGGCATAGCAGATGACCTATGGTCATGTGATCCTAAAGTCAAGAGTCAAAGTATACATCCTATAGTCATGTGATGTCCAGTCAGTCAAGGTATTCATCGTATCTGGGTCACATGACATGAAATCTAATCTCATGTGACTTTTCTCACGTGATTATTTCACTTTATCTATAACCACTGACTCATTTACCGTCACCCCATCAATAATGGCCGAAAACATCGCCAAAGACGCAGCCGCTGCGTTCTCCCAGCTCAAAACGCTCTCCAACTCACAAAGAACCGACGCGCTAGTCCAAATCCACGACGCGTTGAAGGCCGCCAAAGATGCCATTCTTCAAGCCAATAAGATCGACATGGAAAACGCCCAGAACGCCCAGCTCTCCTCGTCGTTGATAAAGAGATTGGACCTTTCCAATAAGGGCAAGTTCGACAGCATGTTGCAGGGCATATTGGACGTGGCAGACTTGGAGGATCCAGTGGGCAAGATCACGTTGGCCAGAAAGTTGGACGAGGGCTTGAACTTGTACCGGATCACGGCTCCTATCGGCGTTCTTTTGATCATTTTCGAGTCCCGTCCCGAGGTCATTGCCAACATCACTGCTTTGGCCATCAAATCGGGCAATTCCGCCATTTTGAAGGGCGGAAAGGAGTCGTACCAGACATTCAAGGTGATGAGTGAGATCGTCAGTTCGACCCTCCAGCAGCATACGCCCGTCCCCAAGGCCGCCATCCAGTTGATCCAGTCCAGAAACGAAGTGGGTGACCTTTTGTCCCAGGATAAGTACATCGATTTGGTGATTCCTCGTGGTTCCAATGAGCTTGTCAGAAACATCAAGTCCAACACCAAGATCCCCGTCATGGGCCACGCCGACGGCATTTGCTCCATCTACGTCGACCAGGACTTCGACTTGGCCAAGGCCGGTAAGGTCGTGGTCGATTCCAAGACCAACTACCCTGCTGGGTGCAATGCAGTGGAGCAGTTATTGATTAACAAGTCCATTGAAAAGTCACAAGTGCAGGCCCTTTTGGCCAAGCTAGTCAACGCAGGCGTCACTCTCCATGTGACTCCCGACGTCAAGCAACTAACTGACTCTCTTGACCAGAAATTCGTCCAGGATGCGGTGGAAGACTCGTTCGATAAAGAATACTTATCTTTCGACATTTCCGTCACCTTCGTCGACTCAGTCGACAAGGCCATTGAGCACATCAACGTGCATTCGTCCAAGCACACCGAGTGCATCATCACCGAAAACAAGGACACTGCAGACAAGTTCTTGAAGGCCATTGATTCTGCTGGAGTATACTGGAATTGTTCCACTAGATTTGCAGACGGCTTCAGATATGGCTTTGGAACTGAAGTCGGGATCAGTACCAACAAGATCCATGCCAGAGGTCCTGTTGGATTGGAGGGTTTGGTCAGTTACCAGTACCAGTTGAAGGGAGACGGCCATATTGTGGGAGAATATGTTGGAGGAGGAGGCAACAAGTTGTTTGTCCACGAAGACATTGATATCTAGATGAAGGAGATAGAGGCTCTGATTAGATGGACAGTTATAATGAATTTAAATGGAAGATAATTGAGATTTACAAATTATTACAGAGAAATTAATTATGATTTCTCACTATAAGGATTCCAACTATAATGAGAAATTACTTATGATGTCTCACTATGATGAGTTCTTATGCTATGAAGAGTTCTAAATAGAATAATCTTGATGTCTCATACTATGAAGGGTCTCCACATTAATTTCTGATTATGATTGATCTCCAGTTATACCTGTTGATACTACGATCAAATCCTTCCAACAATCCCCTAATGCTTCCGATAAATAACTATTTATATGTATATACCACAGACTGTCTCTGGTTCAACGCCTTCTGTCCTGGACTCTCTTATCGCACACAGTCTTGATGAATTCCTCGTAGTCTCTGGGTGGAAAGTTGGGGAAAAATCGGATGATGTTGTCAACATATTTGAACCGGTTGTCGTAGGGAGGGGCCAGGGGAGGTGGGGTCAAGCTGATCTCACTCCATTGTTTCAAAGTGAAGAAATCAGTCAAGGTCTTGATCCAGTTCATCCGGGTGTCTATGCTAACCAAGTCATCGTCAATGACCACCGTTTCACGCAAACGAGACCGTATGAGGCCCAAATTTTCAACAGCATGGTTGAGGTCGATCCCTTCGAACTCTTTGGCGATGTTGTCTTTTATCAACTTCGAAAGTCTGGGCGACTTTCCATTGGTGGAGATCATGATCTGGAGGTTTTCCTGGTTGAACATGGAACCAAAGTAGAAGTCACACAACGGAGGCTTGTCGGCAATATTCACGGGAAGCCTCAAGTACTTGCACTGGTAGTAGATTTTAGACGAGAGCTGGTAGTCATCAATGCAGCAGCACACTATGGCAAAGGTCTCGTTGTTGACCAGGTAGTCGATCTGGGCATACTGCTCGGGTGAAATGAGGTCAATATCGGCAATTGAGTGGTGGATGTTTTCGTAGAGAGTCAAGTCGGACGATTGGTAGTCTCTTTCAATGAGTTTGAAGATCTTGCCACTTTCGTGAAGACGGCGGATTTCGGGGTGTATGTCACGGGAACCAGCCACAACAGTGATCTTAGATTGGGCAGTGATGAGATGGAGGACTCTGCTCAACGCCACTTCTCCCGATCCTATGACCAAGGTGTGCTTGTCTCTTACTTGCCAGGCAAGGAGTAACGAGCCTCTTGTTTCAGTGGTGTTTTCCTGTGAAGCTCCTTTATCTTTTTCTGGCTTTTGGGACTGGACATTGGAGGGGTCAGAACTCTCTGAACCGAAAGCATTGAGCTTCTGAAGTCTTTCTTCTATAGAAGTCATGATGTGTGAAACTTGTGAAAATGTTTAATCGAAATAAGCGAGCAAATGCCAAACGTGAGATAGGGCTCAAAACAAGGGGAAACTGGTGAGATTTGGGTGGGTCAATGTGATTGGGACGGGGTGTAGGACGTTGCCTCGAGCAGTGTCCCAGATGGCGAAATGGAAGGACTCTTGGTGTTGTGTTGAAGACATCACCAATCACGTGATATGGTATAATCAGATGGTTGCAAAGAGACAATCCAAGCGAAGTTGACACGATCTGTTGATCTTATGGCACTGCAGAGATGGATGGGGTTAGTTGAGGCTGTTTCCGGCAACTCCGGTCATATGGAGTGGTCTGGAAGTCAGCAGGCCAAAAGAAACAACACAGGTCAAGTTCTAATGGAACTAGACAGATGGAATGAAACTAGACAAGATCAAGCAACAGATAAGGATACGGTTTGAAGTGCGAGGAAATTGAGATGATAGTTGGAAGAGTAGATACCGCTTATGCACATTCGAAATCATTGGAATTGGAATGTTTGGAGAACGAGTAATGTGACAACAAATGCCCCAAAGTCAAGCGATCTCTTAAAAACAATTGGACTAAAGAAACCAGGTAGTCAATGCTCTCTGTGACTATGAAGCTTCCTATCTGCATTGCCCATGTAGCCAACATCAATATACTCTTTATCTTATTTATTGTACCTTATAATAGTTGCAAAAAACTGGTGCAAAAAATTAATTATTTTAGAATTTATTCTTTCTAAGAAGTATCCGCTAATCCAATCAACAAGGCTATAATGGGCATTACACTTTGAGACATCCACCCTTATTGCCTTCTCTACACACACGGTCCTGCTTTTAGCGCTGGAAAGGGCCACAAACTCCATTACAGACCGTGTTAGAAGCCACTGTAGCTCTCACAGTAAACAAGGCAAACGTCCCAAAGAGCAACACAAACAGACATGTCGGGCCCAAACGTGGCCAGACCTTCCATACGTCTAATGGTTGTGTTTCCAGTTCATGGTCTAGAGCGCCGGCTCAGAGAAACCCACCAAAGACAACAAAAGCTGAAAACAACACAACAGACAACAACAGCCGCCAACACACCGAATCAGTACAACATTGCTATCCGGATAAGTCGAATCTCCGTCTTCACTGTCTATCTATACTAATTAATCTTCACATCCTGCCATTCCCGCCAGCCACGTTGCTAGCTACGTTGTCTCTACCAATTATAATTTGCCTTCACGTGGACCCTGCCAAAGCATCTGCATGGGGGCTAAACCTTCAGCCCCGCTGCCGACACCAGGGGAATTGCGGCTACAGCAACTATCGGCCTTTCACGTCAGCTTCAGGCAAAGAAGCTCCAGTCTGCCATGTTCAACTATGCTTATATGCTTACCACCACTTCTGGCTATCTTCACCGTGAAATCACGATCGGGATCGGCTACGTGCGTACAATCCTCGGCTGCACATGTCCCCAGCGACCGCCGGATGGCATGTTCCTGGCGCCAGGCCCGCCAGAAGTTCCCGGGCCACGGACCTGGACATGGTACCCCGAGCAGACCCCCCACGGAAATGCCGCTAAAAGCGCCGCCAAAGCCAGCCTTCAAGGAAACTCCTCACCGCTCCGTTCCCCACAATGGTGTCTCACTTGGAGTCAGGCGTCCCGCTGGTATACGGCGGCCCTGAAAGGGCCAGGGCCCCAAGGCTTATTGTGTGGTGGTTGAATGATACCACGTGATCGGGGCCTACTACGCGCCCCACACTCTGGCCTACCTGAGGCTGTTGGCGGGCTGCTTGCTGCCAGCACAGGGTGAGGGACGAGTCCGTCTCACGGGCAGCATTCCTGTGCTGTTTACGCTCCGAGTCGTGCAAATTTTGCCCCGGTTGTGGCCCGTCACTCATTTCTGGCGTTTTTTGATTAAGTCACCAGCCGTGATCAACCGAGAGAAAAAAAAAGTGAAAACTCCAAGTAAAATTAAAAGAACAAAACCCAAATTTATCCCACATCCACGAAACATATCCCAGTCTTCAACTCCTACCCAGCGGGCGAACACCAGCACTCCTAGCCTTCTCAGCCCGTTATTGTCCCCTACTCAGCAGCACCCGTCCCTAGCTCTCAGTGTGTGGAAACTCGACGTATCATGGCCCTCTACAACAGAAGCGAAAGACGCAAGTCCATGGCCGAAAGAAGACCCTCGGTCTCGTATACCCCCAGCGTGATCCCTCACTTGGCCGGCTTGGAGAAGCCGCAGGACCACAGCCTCAAGCTCGACCAGTGTGATGTGTTGATCTTGGGTACTGGGCTTGTCGAAAGCATCACCGCGGCGGCATTGTCGTGGCAAGGCCTGTCGGTGTTGCACATCGACAACAAGAACTACTACGGCGACTTCTCGTCTACCATGACCATCGAGCAGTTGAAGAAGTGGGTCATGGAGGTCAACCTGGGCCGCGTCCAGCACTTCCAGGACGCCCAGATCTACATCCCCGGCGGAAAAAGTACCAACAGGTTCAACAGCAGAGACTACGGCATCGACTTGACCCCCAAGATCATGTTCTGCAAGTCGGATCTCTTGTCGCTCTTGATCAACTCACGGGTATACAAGTACTTGGAGTTCCAGAGCCTCAGCAACTTCCACATCTTCGAAAACGACGACTTCAACAAAAGACTGACCAACTCCACCACCAAGGAAGACATCTTCACTGATAAGTCTTTGAGTCTCTTGACGAAGCGCTACTTGATGAAGTTCTTGAAGTTCATTCTCCTGGACAACAGCGACCCCGTCAAGAAGAACTTGATTTTGGAAAACGCGCAGACTCCCATCAAGGAGTTCTTGACCTCCAAGTTCAACTTGGAGCCTCCCCAAGTCAATGAGTTGGTCTACTCCTTGGGCTTATGTCTTACAGAGGATACCAAGACTCCCGAGGCCTTGACCAGGATCAAGAGATTTTTGGGCTCCTTCGACGTCTATGGTAACTTCCCGGTTATGGTTTCAAAATATGGTGGCCCTGGTGAAATCTCGCAAGGTTTCTGTCGGAGTGCCGCAGTTGCTGGTACAACTTATAAATTGAACACCACGTTGGTGGACTATGACCCCAAACTGAAGACGGCCAGCTTTGATGACGGAAGCAGAGTGAAGATTAACGAAAACGTGGTTATTTCTCCAACTCAGATCCCCAAATTCTTGCAAAGTGGCTACAATGACATCACCCTGAGCATGAAGAGTTACAATGTGACCAGACTCATTACCGTTGTCAGAAGGGACTGCAAGGAGTGGATGTCGGACCAAGAATCGTCGACCATTGTCGTTTTCCCTCCACACTCGTTGCCAACTGACAATTCTCAGACCGTTCAAGTGATTATTCAGAATGGTGGATCTGGAGTTTGTCCAGAAGGTCAATCGATTTGGTTCAGTCACACCTCCGAGCCAAATCTTGACAGAGCCAAGTCCGACTTGGAGGCTGCGTTCGAGAAGATGGAATCTGCTCTTTTGCGTGAATCCTCCTCTTCTTCTGAGCTTGATGAAGTTTTGGACGAGAATGATTTTGTGATCAATTCCAGAGGAACACCTGTCTTGGTCAACTCATTCAAATTGGGTGCATCCTTGCAGAGCTTTGTACCTAAGGAAAAGCTTGATGTTGTTTGTAAGTTGGGCTACGTCCAGACCACATACGTCAACCCCGACCTCTCCAATGACTACCATCCAAACGAGCTGAACGAAAACATTATTTTGAAGAATTTTGCCGACGCAAATAACGACATCATATTTTCCAACATGCCTTCATCGGAGATCAGTTATGATGGAATCATTAGCGAGGCCAAGTTGATTTATCAAAGAATCACCGGCACCGACGACGATTTCTTCGACGTGGATTTCGAAGACGAAGATTTTGAGGAAGACCAAAGCTTTGCAACTGTCCAGGCCAACAAGGGAGCATCGGGAGCTCGGGGTGGCGTTGTTGGCGGAGGAACCAGCGTTTCTGGAAGACCCACGGTTATCGATGGTGCCAATGTCAGTGTGGATGAAAATGCCATTGACACTGACAGTGACGATGACCACAAGCCTTTTGGAGCAGATGAGATGGAATTATGAGTCCTTGCTGCACAAGCACAACGTCAGGCACAAGGCTTTGTATTCATTTCTTTCAAGTCGGGCTCTTGAAACAGCGCTATTAAACCCTAATTACTTAAACACATAAAGCGAGTTCCTAACATATACATTATAGATATTTTTATTCGGCAGGGTGTAGATGGCAACTAAAGTAAAACGTAAACGGTTAGAACGAGTATAAAGACATGCAGAAGAAAGGGTTTCTATTCAGCATTATGAAAATGTGAGTTTTTGTCTCTTTTTTAGAATTTTGCAATTAATCGCACGATAAAGTACAACGTCGTTGTGAAAAGAGTATCTACTCTGGTACTACTACCACAGGAAAAGAAACGAGTTAGTAGAATATCCAGACAACTTTAACTCTAAGCAATCCATAGAATTAGACAGAGTGTTGCATGTGTCTACAATCCTACCTTCATTATGGAGACTTTCCAACCATTATGGAGACTTTCCAACCATTATGGAGACTTTTCCAACCATTATGGAGACTTTTCCAACGAAAATGTCTCTTCCAATATCTATGTATACTCTCCTCTCCATTCTGATGGATATATACGAATTCTAGTTTCAATCGTTGCTAATATACCCTAATCTTGTATTCTCTCCATGCCACCATGTACTCTGCTCCTTTTCCCTTCATAACCTCACGTTTTGCCCTAGTTCTATGTACTATCGTATGTATCTATTTTTCGCAGCCACTATAATGTCCTCACTTTTAGGGCTAAATCAGGGCAAAGACCAAAAACAAGACCCATACTTCAATACAGACAATATACACAACAGAACCAGCCTCAAACATACCCACATGCTCCTGGAACATCTTCCACTACGTGATGTCTCCATACTCCCCAGATTCCCGTAACTAATAAAGCTACCACGTCACGTGACTCACATCACCTTAGGGCTCGCGCCCTAATTTCTCTACCCTCGCTGCACTCCCATCGCTTTTTTTTCACCTACCCACCACTTTTATTTCAGTACTGAGCAGATCCCTGTCGAAGAAGTCCATAACATAACAAAATGTCTGACGTTGAACAAGAACAAATCATCGAGGAAGTCGCCGTTGAGCAACAAGAAGCCGGTTCCATCTCCATCGAGGACGCTTTGAAGGTTGTCTTGAGAACCTCTTTGGTCCACGACGGTTTGGCCAGAGGTTTGAGAGAGGCCTCCAAGGCTTTGTCCAGAAGAGAGGCCCACTTGTGTGTCCTTTGTGACTCTGTCACTGAGGAGTCCATCATCAAGTTGGTCGAGGCTCTCTGTAACGAGCCTGAAGACAAGATCCCTTTGATCAAGGTCTCCGACGCCAAGTTGTTGGGTGAGTGGGCCGGTCTCTGCCAATTGGACAGAGAGGGTAACGCCAGAAAGGTCGTTGGTGCCTCTTGTGTTGTTGTCAAGAACTGGGGTGCTGACTCCGAGGAGAGAAACATCTTGTTGGAGCACTTCTCCCAGCAATAAGTGAATAGTGTATAACTACTAATAGACTTGAGCTTAATGAACCGTAGAGGTCACGTGACTCAAACATGAGTGGCGGTAGTTCCTGCTGTAGCCGTCCGTTTGGGCCCGTTCGACCTGCCCTGGCATCGCCTGTTCCCCGAGGACGTGTCGGACCCGGTTCCATGCCGTTAGCGCCAAATCTCGTGCAGTTGGCGGTGGTTGTGTCTCGTATTTTGTTCTGGCTGCAACGCGCAAACAAAACATTGGTATTACTATGGAAGAGAGAGACGTGCGCAAAGAGGCCCGTATCCGGGGATCGGGGTAAGTTTTGCTGGATATTCTGAAAGAGGCGGCTTCTGCGGTCATGCTCGTGCTTTCAGCTTGCAATTTGGCCCACTTTTGGCCGAGATGAGTGCACCGAAAGTGGAAGCAGTTGCCTCCATGATTAGCCAAAACTACATGACACCTACGCCATAGCCGTGATCTGATCATCGCATACATCTTCATAACATACTAACATCCAGTCTGCGCAGTGTCCGGCCAGATTCGTTCCAAATTGTCCCCAAAAAGAGCCGTGTCATTCTAAACCTCGACCTGGCCTTCATCAAGGCCGACGACATCGAAAAC
The DNA here is from genome assembly GCA_030582475.1 of Suhomyces panamericanus. Taxonomy (NCBI): domain Eukaryota; kingdom Fungi; phylum Ascomycota; class Pichiomycetes; order Serinales; family Debaryomycetaceae; genus Suhomyces; species Suhomyces panamericanus. The sequence goes on from JAKTXI010000019.1 coordinate 202,267, forward strand.
CTCCCCCGTTTGCGTGAAAGAACCTCGATACACAAGAAAGTTCCCTTGGCACAATCGTCAGTCAACAGCAACGAGAAGCTCTCCAAAACGGGCCAGCAACACAGCGAGTCCGATGACTACTCCCGATACGTCACTCCGTCCAACCAAATCAACGCATCCGTGTACGACGAAGTCGATTACGCGGAAATCGAGTCCAATATCTCCGCTGCCTCGGATAAGACCCAACCCGGCCGCAGAAAGGTCGGCCGTCCCAAGAAAGTCAAGTCCAATCGAGGACGTCCTAGAAAAACAGAATCCCCAGCAAACTCCAAGATACGACATGTTGACAGCGTTGCATTTACCAAGTCGTTGGTGTCCCAGCGGTTCCGAACGTCCAAATTGAAAAGTCGCTTCGAATCGCCCAAAGTATTCACTGACAAGTCAATTAAAACAACCACCCAGGAATCACCCTCACCCATAATCGATGCACCCTCGCCCATCATAGATGCACCCTCACCCATTTCGGACGTTTCCGAGCCCGAGCCACTGGTGGAACAGTCTCGGAAACTGTCTGAATCACCAGAGGTAGAGTCTCCAGCTTCGAAAATACGGCGAATTCGCTCCAATGTTCAGAAAAGACAAAGATCATTGGACAAGTCGGAGCAGCCAACACGCAGATTGAGGTCACAGGGCCCTCCGCCGCCGGTCAGCCCCCCTGTGCCTCTTTCAAAGAGAAGACGAACCGAGGTCCAGAAACCAATGACAATCAATGTGGAGAGACTTGCCAACAATAGAGACAGAGACAGAAGAACAAAGATCCATACCTTGGATGTGTTGAAGTACTTGACCCTGGAATTCGACCCAGATACCCAAACAGACCCGAAAGAACGGCTATTGCACGATTCGTACAAGCTCCATTTGAACCATTACTTGGACAGACTTATGGACACACATGCCACAATTAATGAGATATCACAGCAAATCCTCCAGTACCAGAAGAAGAAGAACGACATACGAAACGACATCTACGAATTGAAGAAGAAACACACCCAGGTCGGTGACGACCTCAATAAAGTGAGAATGGACTACAACACCAGGAAACGGAAATTTGACGAGAACCAGCAACTCCACCATCAACTTGAAACTTTGACAAGAGAAGATTCTCTTGAAAAGACTAGTCTTAGTGAGTCTGTCTTGGGCCAATTGCTGGATTTACGCAGAATAGTCAACCCCATTGCTGGAGTCTATCACAAGCTCAGTTTGGTCAATGAAAAACTCAGCCAAGTGGAAGAGACGATTCCCAACTACTGAAGTATATCAAATATTATATTGAGTACAGAAACCAAACACAACGATATGTAGGGAGAACTCGTTGGAGTAGAATTAGACTTCCAAGACCCTGGGCGATGGAACTATTTGTCGTCAGACACCAAGGCCATGATCATTCTGTACAAGTAGAAAAAGAACATCAACAAGTGGAAGCCCAACTTGATGAAGGACTCCTTCTTGTGCTTGGACAAGGTTCTGAAGATCTCGGTGGCGTCCAACAAGTGGTTCTTGTTCAAGAACTTGTTGACGTTGTAGACGAACAATGGAGCGTTCAACAAGAAGGGGAACCAGTATCCGTTGATCAAGAATAAGATGGTGAGGAAGCCCTGCAAGCCGGCCTCGGGGATGAACCAAGGGTTCAACTTGTTGCACAATTCGATAGGGTTGATGTAGTCACATTCCAAATCGGAGTACATAATGGTGAAGAACACTTGCGAGAACAAGTTGATGGCGTTGACCACAACGGCAAAGATGAACAATCTGGAGTTAGTAGGGGTCTGGAGGAAAGGTGTGGCTTGAGGTGGGTCTGTTGTTGTGATGCCGAGAATAGGGAACATCGCCCGAGGGAAGGGCCTCCGAGGCCCAATCGAGGCGGGATCAGGGATAATGGATGGACAGGGACGTGCATCGCTGACGCTGGAGCGTCTCGACGAAGGTGGCGACTCAGTGTGGACTCGGGGCACCTCTGGGTGCTGGTTGATGGATTATTAACTGTAGTTCTCGGACGGCGAGAAGCGGGCATCCCGGGCCAGAGGCAGCGGGAAAAAGGCCCAAATTCACAGGATGGACGATACTCGTGATGGAGGATCCAGTAGGGGCCACTTAGCCGTGTTTCCGTGTCGATACATACAAACTTTCTCCGGACATGTTGGTTCGATTAGATAAAATTTGCGTTTCACGGTCAAAATTTTAACGATCTGGTTGGCGCGATAGAGCGTACGGCCATGGTCGCAAGGGAGCTGGAGACCAGGGAACCGGCGCTGCAACGGCGGGGAAGGACAACAACTAGAGAGGCGACAAGGGGGATGTGCTGCTCCTTTTATAGACCCCAGGAGAGGGGTGCAGTTTTGTAGTACGTGACCTACATAGCACGCGAGGCTAAAGGCGGGGTGGTATAGCGTCTAATATGAAGATATAAACAAATAGAATAAGCAGAGAGTAGGGAGATGTTGAAATATTCAAGCCATTAGGGAAGACATATCAAGTATTTGGACGTTATATGTGGACTTTGGTTGTCCTTTATGTATATAATCGTCTTTTTCGGCGTTTTAACGGCCAATTTTGCCCTTTTGCAGTAATATCTCATTGCGAAGAATGGAAAGAACAAGGACCAACGAATAGAGCACTTTAGGATCCAGAATGGCCCAATTAACACCCAAATCGGGAAAATGGGCGCAACTGAACGATCTGGGGCTCAACCGAAAGTGAAATCTCCCAAAAGCCCGTTGAATTGCGTCTTTGTCTCCAAATCAGGGCGTTGTTAGCGAATTACCATTACATTATCACGGAAACTAGAGACTATCAACCTCAATTGAACATAATTGGATCTTTTGTTCAATTGACCACTACGCCCATTCTATCGGATCACTCGATTTGTTTCCACACCAAACCATTCTTCTCAAGCTCATTGGAGGACATAGGAATTAAACCAGAATCACCATATTCTACCAACTTGCTCCACGAGCTGCCGTCATGGTAGGCACGAACCACATGGAGTTGGTTGTTTTCGGTGTTGTGAACAACTCCCTGAAGCCAGTTGCCGAAACGAACCACCTTACCAAAAAACTGGCCCTGGTCGGCGACCTCCAAAGTGAAGCACTCTACTCCAGACCTGGGGACTTCTCTGACCTCTTTCTCTGGAGTGTGATTCACAGCATCAAGGGATCTCCAGATCTCCACATAGGGCTGAATTTTGCCGGAATCGGGGTTGAACATTGAGCCCGTTTCCTTTCTGTCTTCACTTCCTTCAATGGCACTGAAATATCCTGTTTCCGCTACACTGGGCTCCAAAGGCTTACCCAGGGACACAGCCTTGGCAATTGGCAACGAATCAATGGTATTGACAAATCTGATGGCATTGGTGCCCTCAATTGGCTCCTCTATACCCGCCATTACCCACTGGAACACCTTTCCAATGAAGGGCTCTTCTACCTGAGGCAAATATGGATACTTGTCCTTATAAATACGAACGTCCACATAGTGGTTTTTGGGGGTAGTGATCACCATAGTGCTGGTGAGTTCCTCAGCAGGATCCTCGCCCCATTGAAGACTGACTCTGGTACTAATCATGGTGGATATATCAAAGCATTGGTGATTCCTGAACCTTTATATGGGGTCGGTGTGCGGAAACCTATACGCGGAATTAATTACCAATCGCGTTAGCGGATACAGATCAAGGAAAGTTATACAACATGGTTGTAAGTCTGGAATTGAGGCTAGATGGGGTAAACAGACAGTTTGGACAGGACTTGCGGACGATTCATTACAGACATATATTACAGACAAAAGGCTTAATTTGCAGGATTCTTTCTATTTTCTAAGATGACTATGGATATTTCTCAAGATTCACTTTAACAATCTGTGACTGAACATCTCTCTCTTTTCTTTACTAATAAGACCTCCGTCAAGACGAACTAGACACTTGAAGTAGTTGATGAGGAGTGTCTCGTAGTTCAATCTTTGTCTCACCTTGTTATTTGATTCATGAGTCAATTTGTTAATAAACTTGGTATCTCTCTCTGCCCAATCATCCACACTCTTACTGAGGGATTGATAATGGATAGCGAAGCTCTCGATATCATCCAATGTTTCTAATTGAATTGGACTTATATTGTCAGCACTCTGAAGGTTTGCGTATTCCAATTCCTGTGGATTGAAAACGTATGGATAAAGCTCAATATTGCATGGATTAAGTCTCAAGTCTAACACTTTAAGTGTGAATCTCGCTCCCTTCAAACCAACAACAATAGTTTCGGTTTTGTTGATATTATTACTGACCATGTACAACTTCCTGAGATATTGAAACTTTGATAAGCCAGAGATATTCACAAGCTTATTGAAATTCAAATTGAGCTCTCTGACGTTTGGGAACAATTCTGCCATAGAATCAGGAATCTTGGTCAAGTTCATTGCAGAGAGAACCAACCTGTTCACATTCAAGAATGGACAAATTCTCAATTGTTTGCTCAATGCAGCCGAGTTGAATAAATTGAAGTTTGAGTTTCCAGACAAATCCAATTTGTGGACTTCATTAGAACCAACAAATATTTGTTTAAGAACTGAAGGACTATTTTGTGACTTGCAAGACATTTCCTCAAGAAATTTCAATTTCTTCACATCTGAAATTTGCTCCAAACTGTTACCATCCAATCTTAAGACTCGAAGTGAAGAGTATGGTTCTAAGTCCAACTTTGTGAGGTTATTGAACTTTAAAAGCAATTTTTTCAAGTAGACATGTCTTCCACGACAAGAAAGTAATTTGAGACCATTTTCATTCAAATTCAAGACTCTCAAGTGAGGAATATTTTCCAACCCCACTAATGCTTCGATTTTATTCTCTGACATGTTAAGCTCCTGAAGATTTGGCAATTCAAACTTTGAAAAGTTTACTTCTCCAGAAATACTATTCTGAGAGAGATTCAATCTTTCCAAATTCCATAACTTGCTTATTCCATCAATAGATATTAACTTATTGTTAGAAACATTCAAATTGGTGAGATGAATATTCTTACCAAAGTTTGTCAAATTGACCATCCGATTGCTTGAAACATCTAGCCTTTGCAAGTCGCGGTACTGGTAAAAAGAAGTGATGCTTTCTATGTTATTTTCAGTAATAGTCAAGTTGAGAATTGATCTGGGAAGTCCATCCAAAAACTTTATCTCATTTCTAGACAAGTCCAAACTGATAACATTTGGTAAGAACTTATTAAAGTCTTTAATACTATCGAGATGACGTCCTGCCAAACTAATTTCGTTGACTTCATTCCACGAAATATCATCAAAAGTTTCTCCTGAAGAAAGAATTTCTGTAATTACAGATACCAATTTCTTTTGTGTTTGAGTGAAAGTAATGTCATCTAATTGGGAAACTTGTGTAACATCATCTGATAAGGGACTTTTTTCATTTATCTTGTCAAAATCCAGATGAGGTAAATGGAAGGATACCTCCAATTTACTGTTTCCACGTTTTGAATTCAGAGACAATCTAGATCTCAAGTTTCCTTTTGGAAGTTTGGAATCTTCAAAATCTTGATCCTCAGTTCTTGAAACCAAATCTTCGATAGAGTCTAAACTGCCACGATAATTTTCTTTCTCGTCACTTGCAATCCATCTTTGATTCTTAACATCAAGTACCATGTTGTCGTAAGCAACAGGAAAATCTACTCCTGGCTTAACTCTTCCTTTCAAAATCGAATGATCATTGACATTGCTTTCCTTAATAATACTGTTGGGTGCCCTTGGAGATTGTAATAATTTGAGCTGTGAGGCGCGTTTCCACTTGATGAAATTTTGCATTTTATCATAATCTTCCTGGGTAAAATCGACCGTATCAATAGAAATTTCACTATTTTCCTTGGCCCTAAAAGAGTTTTGCTCGAGTCTTTCTTTCAAGTGAGCATTTTCTAGAGACAATATTTGAATCTCTTTCAAGAGCTTATTTGGATTCATTTGGTGCAAAATTCTTTCTAAGTACTCAATTCTATTTGGAATATCATTTTCTGCTACCTCCTGGGTTTCATTGATATTAGTTGAATTCTGCAAAATTGAGGGTTGATGACTGATAGCTGGCTCGTTATAACTTTCTTCTGTTGATTGTTGGGAGTAGCGATTGCTAGGTATATGCTGTTGTGAAGGTCTTGATTGGTATGTTTGCCCTGGATGTGACAAATCATTATCGTCGGATAATTCATCAAAGGTGTAAGAGCTGTCATGAGGGGACTGGATTCTCTTTTGTCTAGCAGCCATATCTATGGAAGGTAAACGGGGGAAGTAATCCGTAGTATCTTGGACCCTTTGATCAATCATCTTATTGGTGTTGTCGAAAGACGTATAGTCATTTGGTACATTGTCGTCGGTATTATATTGGTGGAAATTGCTCTCAGAGCTGTCACCAAATGCAGAAGTGAAGGACGAATAGGCATCATCATTGATGTCTTCCTGATTTATAATTTTAAGATTCTTAGGTGTAGAAGTAGCTGTGGTGTGACTATTAGAAATGGATCGTGAACCTTCCTCCATTTTACCTAGAAAGCCTCGCTTTTGGATATTGTTGAACACATTGTTGGCATTCTCAAAGAATTGTAAAGCAGAATAAGATCCCGTCTTTGTAAAATTCTTTATATTAAACTTTGGTTGTTCTGAATCTGTTGTGCTTGGAGGAATCACTTTGTTGGAATCCGGGTGTATTAATTCCGAATTTGCATTTGTCGTGTGAAGGGTATTGGTTGCAACCTTGTCATTAGCTTCATCGATTGTGTCAAGTTGTACCGGGGTTGGGAGATTTGATTTGTTATTGATTCTTTGGAGAAGGCCATTAAGTTTATCCTTTGTGTATGTGTTGTAATTATCTTGGAACAATTTGAGAGGGGATTCTGGGTTCTTTGGAAATCTATATGACAGTTTGGCTTCTTCCTCTAAGATATTCTCTAGTTCATGTTCTTCCTCTTGGTATTCACGAGTCAAGTTGTTATTATGTGACATAGTGGCCATGGGCGTGGAGAGGGTGGACGATAGCGAATGGTTGTTGTTGATGTTCTTGCTATTGTTGTGGCTGTCTCTCACTTCAATTTTGTCATTTGAATCCATTGGGGTGAAAATATTCGGAATAGCAGGTGCTTTGTTTTCGTACTCGTTGGTTGCTTTCTTCCACATAGGGGTCTCATTCTCCTTGTAGTCAGAATTATGGATCATTGTATTTGCCGAGGGAAAATCCAATCCTAAGTCTTCCAAAGGAGGGTCTATGGGGCGATCCTTCCTTGTTATTCTTACTGAGGAGGAGAAATCCTGGGGCTCGCTCATCAGGTGGGAATTTGATTCATTTGGCAACGTGGGAGGTGCCCACTTTTCACCCAATTCTGAGGGCATCCAATCTGGGGTGGTGTTGAAATCCGATGGAGGGGCTGGGGCAGGAATGTTTTCTCTAATGGTGGAGGTCTTGATAGGGGAGGTCAAATTGGCGTTGTCTGCGATGACGGACTCGGTCTGCTCGATCAAGGACTCGTTGGCAGACACGCCGATGAAGGCCTTGGTCTTGGCGTTGGGATGCGACTTGTATTTGAAAGTATTTGGAATGGACTGGATCGGCGACGCGGTGTCTGAGCCGACGGGAAAGGACATGTCTGTGCTCTGGAAGCCGGCATTAAGTCGGTATTTCAACTTCTTCTGGTAGGCCGACTCTTGGACTGGTTGGTGGGCCGACTCTTCAGCCACTGGGGCCTGCTCGAGGTGGTTCTGGGGCTGATGTATGACCAGCGACTGGTTGTGTGAGTCGGGGACGTCACGCTGCACCCCCATGGCCACTTCTTCGCGTGGTTCTTCCGCAAATGAGGCTTCGGTGCCTTCTGGACCCGTGGTGGTGTTCTGATCCACAAGCCCTGTTTCAGGCCCATTTTCTTCAACAAAAAAGTGAAACGACGCATCGTTCGTCTTGTCCGGCTCGTGTGTGGAGGTCTGGGCCGTGGAAGTCTGGCTCCGGTCGCTTAGATCGGTTTCCTGGATGTATCTCTGGATGTTCATGGCCGTGGAACTGGGCCCCGAGGAGGCGTCCAGAGGCTGTCTGATCATGTGACACGAAGGGATGTGGTCGGAGCACGACGTGGATGCTGCTCAAGCGGACTGGAGGGTGTTTGGGGAGGGATTGGAGGGAGGAGATGGAGATGGAAATCAGCGTTTATGTTTTTGGTTTGTTTACTTTGTACCCGCCTGCATACAGAGTTGTGCGTATATGCAGGACGCTTACCTGGTACCTTAGCTGTCCTGTCTGGCACCTGTCCTGCCTTCTTTTGTGGCCGGCACTAACGGCCCGGGCTTGCTTGTGCCAGTGGGCTTTTTCCGCCAGCAATCGGCCAGAAACCGCAGTTTTTACATTGTTCTCATTTCTGGAAAACGAAACACAGTGAGATCAAACGTCTGTCTAAACGTGGGCTCCAGTACGACATGATCTCTTGCTCTATAACTGTCCACCGACTACGTGGACCCTTTGGGCATGTCCCAGTGCAGGAGCAGCCCAACGGTGTATCTCGGGTTTGTGGCCCTCGGAGCAATGGTAGCTTTTCTTGAGCACTTTTGGGCTGGTGAAAAATTCGAGAGGCCCGAGATGGAGAGGAAAGGCAGTGTAATTTGGTGGTCTGGGATCCTTTTAGTTCCATACTCTCGGAATAGGAAGTCGTGGGTACTGGAAACAAGCCTGTAAAGTTTGGACGCTCTGCAGCGCTCCCCTGGCCCGGAAACCCGCCCCTTTCGTGTAGATCGTACGCAAAGACCGAAGGGCACCTGCCAGCAGAAACCCGCCGAAAGGGCGCTTGCTATAGGCCAATTGCACGCCGGTGCAGCGGACGCGGCACTTTGGCCGCTTTGTGCCCCAGAACCACCCGAAACGGACCCCAACGGGCCCGGAACCGGGTCATTTTCTCGTGCCAGACCTACTGCAGTACTCCACATTCACAGCCTGGCAAAAGAGGAACACCAAAGAGGCCATTAGACTTGCCCTGTGGAGCCCGAACGCAGGACAAAAAAGGATTCTAGACAAACACCAGCCCCAGAAACAGCCGCACACCTCCATATCTACCTCATCCGTCCTCTTCACCCCCATTATCCGTCCTTTCCTTCCCTACCTTTCTCCATACACTCCGCGACCCATAAAAAACTATTGGTTGACACCCCACCAGTGACTTACTCCCGCCAGGACCAGCCCCCACCCCCGTTTCCGTGCCATTGAGTGTCTGAACATCCACATCCGGCCCCTGTCTTTCCAGCACCCCCGTTATCCGCACATTCTAGCGCCGGCTTCACCCCGAAACACCGCCCTTTTCCACGGCCGGTTTCTACCCCCATTACCCACTCCCGGGCGTTAGTCCATGTCGTTTCTTGCCAGCGGCGAAGACGTCCGTGTTCCGGACGACCGGGCGTCCGGCGACGGCGCCGCGCCCCAAAACCCCACCGTCGGTGTCCCCCTGGGCCCAGGATCGCAACCCTCTCTATCAGGACCTCCTCCTCCCGGACCACTTCCACCGCCCGCCGTCGCCAAAGTCACAATTACCCCAGGAACAACCACCTCCAACACCGCCAGCCACCAGCACCAGCACCAGCAGGAGCTACTTCTGAGCTTTTCCATCCCGAACCCGCCCATTTCCACCCAACAGTCCAGCGTAGCTGCTGAAAAGGAAGTCACTGGCGGCATGGGCCCCGTGGACCCGCCCCGTACGCTCTGGATGGGCGACTTGGACCCGTGGTTGGACGAGAAGGGCATTGCCGACCTCTGGTGGCGCATTCTCCACAAGAAAGTCACCGTCAAGATCATTCTGCCCAGGAACCCCAGGCCCGAGTCCACTTTCCACGGCCTCTCCCATTCCGGCTACTGCTTCGTCGAGTTCGAGTCGTTCGAGGACGCCCAGCAGGCCTTGGGCTTGAACGGCCAGTTGTTGCCGGACATGGCGTTGCCTTCCCAGCAACAGTTTCCAATTAATCCAGACAACCAGAAGAAGTACTTCCGGCTCAACTGGGCCAGTGGGGCTACCTTGAGCGCCCCCATCGTGCAGACACCTGAGTACTCCCTCTTTGTGGGCGATCTCTCTGCGTCCACCACCGAAGCCCATCTTCTAGCATTTTTCCAAAAGAATTTCCCGGCCTCTATCAAAACGGTTCGGGTCATGACCGACCCGGTCTCGGGCAAGTCCCGTTGTTTTGGCTTCGTGCGGTTCACCGACGAGCTGGAAAGACAGCGGGCTTTGGTGGAGATGAACGGCGTCTGGTTTGGCGGAAGGCCTCTCAGAGTAGCCCTTGCTACTCCGAGAAACAACCCCAGAAACAGGTTCACCCATCCACCTCCTGCCCCCGAGGGCTTCTACAACGCCATTGACGGCCCCAATGCCCCAGACTTGATGTACATGCACCGTCCGGTTCCGCCCAACCAGAGCCAAATTAATTCGCCATACATGCCTTTTTCCAACCCACAAGCAGGACCTGTTCACGAGGGGTTTGGCGATGCAAATGGAGCCTTGGGCCTTGCGGTTCCGCCCATCAAATCACCATTACCTCACGGTCCTCCGGGCCAATCCTTTCCTGACCACAACAACACCACGGTTTTCGTGGGAGGCCTCTCGTCAGACGTTTCTGAGGCCACGTTGTACAGTCTTTTCCAGCATTTCGGCGTGATTCAGCAGGTCAAAATTCCCCCACGCAAAAACTGTGGGTTCATCAAGTACTTCTCCAGAGAAGAGGCCGAAGAGGCCATTGCGGCCATGCAAGGCTTCGAAATCGGAGGAAACCGCGTCCGCTTGAGCTGGGGCCGAGTTTCCGTCAATAACAAGCGTTATCAACAGCAGCAGCAACAGGTGGCACAGGCTGCGCAGATCCAGGCTGCTGCTGCATTATCCATGGGAATGGACACTGCCAGTGCCATTGCAGCAGCTGCTGCAGTGGCAGCTGCTGGAGGATACCCTCATACCCTTCCTGGAGGTCCTCAAATGGGTGGAATTCCACCACCTCCTCCATTGGGACTTCCAGGCAATTTTAATCCGTTAAATGGCTCCAACCACAACGGAGCGCATCCAGGATACTCTCAAAACGAAAACCAGGGCCCAGGTGAAGGAACAGGAATTTTTGAAGGCGCTGGGCCCCAAGAAGGGACCGATAATCAGCTCTATTCCCAAACCCGTCCTTTGAACGAAGTGGGCGCTTCTCCAGGCCCAGTGCCTCAGGATGAGTTGGCCAATGCCATGAACAATCTCCACATCGGTTCAGAAAGAGGTGAGCTCAATCCCGAGTACATCAACTCGGCTTACATGGTTCCTCCACACATGTACAATGGAGGGTACCCCATTCCCGACATGCAATTCCAGCAGTATATCCACCCTCATCCACTTCCTCCACATCACCATCTTGTGCCCCATCCTCCACCACAGCCCCACCAGCCTGCCTCTACTGCCCAGTCCCCTTCGCTCAAGGATTCCAGTAGATTAAAAGAGGAAGAAAGCAACGAAAGTTGATGAGCAGTGAAATGGGCCGTGTTGTTAATGTGAAGTTAAGCATTAATGTGACGCACTTATGTTGAAGTTAATCATTAATGTTGGAGTTACAATTAAAATGAAGCTACTCATTAATGTTGAAGTTATTCATTAATGTTGAAGTTACAATTAAAATGAAGCTAATCATTAATGTTGGAGTTACATTAAAATGAAGCTACTCATTAATGTTGAAGTTATTCATTAATGTTGAAGTTACAATTAAAATGAAGCTAATCATTAATGTTGGAGTTACATTAAAATGAAGCTACTCATTAATGTTGAAGTTATTCATTAATGTTGAAGTTACAATTAAAATGAGGCTACTCATTAATGTTGAACTTACAATAATGTAAAGCTAAACCATTATGTGGAGCTGACGTTGGATTTTCTACCAAACCCTTTTCATGGACACCTCGGTAGGTAGTTTTTAAGTTGACTATTTGTTTGTTTGCTTTGTTTGTTAGGTTCTTGCTATTTATTGGTTATTTGTTCGGAAAGCCGAAAAGTTATAGGCGTGGCCAGCAGTGCTGGTCAATGAATATTTAGATAAAGGCTGTAGGTGAATGTAGGGCCAAATGACTAGTTTGAGCATTTGATAATAGATTATAGATCCATAATTGAGAGATTTATTCATTGCTGAATAGTCAATTATGTTATGTTCTATTCAATTATTTATGAATTGGAACAAACAGAAAAAACGCTGGATTGAAGCGATTTTGGATACTAGACTCAAGACTTGGTTGAACTCTTCTGATGGAAATCTGGAATTGAATATTATTTAGCCGAATTTGGGAACCTTAGAATTAACAATATTACTCCAGAAATCACTACACCGTTTAACTACTGATTAAAGCTTGAAAGGATATGGATTCTTATAACTCGTATTGATATTTCCACACTGAACTTCATTAAATAATCTTAGTATTAATCTACTCTACTGATGTTATTATTGCATCCATGGGTTAAGTATAGAGCCTCCGCTTGTAGTGCTACCGATGTCATGACAAATCACTCTTGTCTCTATGTATTATCTTCTGTCTTTATCGAAGGACTCTGTCTTTAACTATGAACTCATCATCTAAGTAATCTCTGTATCTCTTTATCTCTCTATATCTCTGTATCTCTCTATATCTCTATATCTCTGTATCTCTGTATCTCTCTATATCTCTGTATCTCTGTATCTCTCTATGTCTCTGTATCTCTCTATATCTCTCTATGTCTCTTTACTCTTTCACTACCTGTTACTTTGGCAACAGCACAACACATACATGATACTCTCCCTCAGGGTCCTTCTACATGAATCAGAGAAGTCTCCTAGTAATTATGCCACTAGTCACTTACTTACCAAAGTAGAAACTACTACAGAATATTCCAACAAGAAAGAGCCCATAAACTCCAACTCCAGATCTGCATAGTTGGTCTATTATGTAGTCCCATTAGTTCTTCTCCCTAGTTCTACTCCCTAGTTCTACTCCCTAGTTCTACTCCCTAGTTCTACTCCATAGTTCTAGACTTCTAGAGGTCTTTTGCCTTCTTGGTTCCCTTGTGTGGTGTTGCCAAGTTGCCTCATTCCAGACTAAGAATGGAATCTCCGGATCGTCTAGGTGGCAACTTCACAACCAGGTAGATTGTAAACAGAAGTTGAATGTATCAACTGAACCGTCTCAATCTATTCCTCTATCATCTCCATGTACTGTTTTTGCTCCTTTGCTCCTTTACTCCTTTTGCTCCTTTGCTCCTTTTGCTCCTTTTGCTTCTTATCTCTCTTCATATTTGCCCCTTGTTCTTCTACACTTTTCCTTATATCTAACATTAAAACATAACTATACAGACTTACGATCTCTCGCCTCTCAATCTTCTGGCCAACTGGATGTCCTTCTTCTGGATGGTGACTCTCTTGGCGTGGATGGCACACAAGTTGGTGTCCTCGAACAACGAGACCAAGTAGGCCTCGACGGCTTCCTGGAGCGCACCGATGGCAGACGACTGGAATCTCAAGTCGGTCTTGAAGTCCTGGGCGATTTCTCTGACCAATCTTTGGAAAGGCAACTTTCTGATCAAAAGCTCAGTCGATTTCTGGAATCTTCTGATTTCTCTCAAGGCAACAGTACCGGGCTTGTATCTGTGGGGCTTCTTGACACCACCGGAAACGGGGGCCGACTTTCTGGCGGCCTTGGAGGCCAACTGCTTTCTTGGGGCCTTACCACCGGTGGACTTTCTGGCTGTTTGCTTAGTTCTGGCCATATTTGTTGGTTCTGATTCTGGGAGAAAGAAAAAGAGTAGGAAAAAAAAAGTTTACCATTAGGGGGGAACGGGGGATATTATTAGGGGGAGTGGGGGGTCATGAGTCGAAACCGCAATCCAAAAAGAAATGCGTGAGGTTGAGAAAAACCGCTGATGAAACGGGCCACACTGGCCAATCAGACGCCGTTGTAGGTGCGGTCACGTGGCCAGCCACATTCTAAGTGTATGGAGTGTATGGAAAGAGAGTAGAATAGGTAGGTCGAGACGGTGCTTAGCTCAGCAACTGGATAGGATGTACAAACAGGGCTAATAGAGTGCATAACTGGCGGTTCAGGCGGAAGACCCGTGCTGATTACATGCAGGATACGATAGTACTTCTGCCTTTTTCAGGCTCGTTGCTATCAATCCTGTGAAACCCAATCCTGGAGCACTTATAGGCTGAAACTTTATAAGTAGTTGGGGTTCTGTATAGAGACGGAGGGAGTGTACAGGAGTGTACAGGAGTGTAGAGACCGATAGGGTGTGGCTCTTGAAGTAACTACTTTGGTGCAGGTGAATGGAACGATTAGAATTAATATTGGAATAATTAGCATAATTAATTAAAATGGAAGAATAGGTACATTCACAGTGCTATATACACCATGGGCTTCCAAAGAGTATGGGTAGTCCACCGTTGGAGCGCTGTAGTAGATGCAGAATACTAAATATGGTAGGAATTCCTATTTCTGCATATTTCAATTAAATGCTAGAAATGAGGTTTGTAATAGAATGAGCGGGAAGTCAATGGGAAGACTTGGCATTGACCATTCCGGCCTTTCCGTTCACTCTGAGGATTTGGTGCCTAGTAGGCATAATTTCTTTCATAATTAGAATGCAGAAGTTTGATTGCGAAATTTCAAGAATATTGTATTTTTGTCAATATATATTAACTATTATTCTAGTGACTCTAACAAAAAGCTTTCAAAATTAATAATTCAATAAAGTCATCTTTGATTCTAAGACTTTGAATTGATCTGAGATATTTGAAAACTAGGGAATATATATCGTGTTGAAAAGTGAAGGTAATCAAGGTGAAATTTGAAGAAAATAGTATCATTGATTCAAAGACATTGAAATATATGAAAACTTTGGAATTTGTCAAAGGAATTTCGTGTTGAAAGTGAAGGTAATGCAAGGTGAAATTTGAAGATTATACTATTGCCAGCTCTCATTAGTCTACCCAGAGAGTCCTGAAATTCTATGGACATATTCAAAATAGTTATTGATAATTTTTAAGAATTTATCAATATAAATCATGGACCAACCTGGCAAACCATCAACTGCTAGTTTCGACCTTCAACAGAGAAAGGACGTTTATCTAATGAAATAATTGCTAGTTTCTTGATTTCACTGATATGTTGACTATCTAATGCAATAATCACTAGCTTCATGAATTGTCTGAAATGATCTAATACAAAAATGCTAGTTTCTTTCATGGTCTGAAATGAACTAATACAAAAATGCTAGCTCTGAATTGTCTGAAATGATATAATACAAAAATGCCCTCCTCTTGCCTTCATTGGAATGGTCTATTCCGGAGATACAACGCAATTATTCAGATGAACCTATATCGATCTCAGTCCACTATCCAATAATAATAATAATTCACAAAAGATCTACAATTACTATTCTATTCGATTAGAATCATTGTTTATTCAGCGCCTCACAAGCATGAACCTTCGGTCCATGCTTGCTCCCCGGTTGTCTACATTCTTCAATGCATCTCTATATTACACGCATGCTAACTTCTGTACCACAATCTGGTGATTCTGGTCTTCATCATCTTCTTCTGCAACTGGAACACGCCGTACATCAATGCTTCGGCAGTGGGGGGACAGCCGGGAACGTACACGTCCACAGGCACGATTCTGTCACAGCCTCTGACCACGGAGTATGAGTAGTGGTAGTAGCCTCCTCCGTTGGCGCAAGAGCCCATGGAAATGACCCATCTGGGGTCGGGCATTTGATCGTAGACCTGTCTCAAGGCAGGCGCCATCTTGTTGGTCACAGTGCCGGCCACAATCATGATATCAGACTGACGGGGCGATGCTCTGAAAATGATACCCAATCTGTCCTGATCGTAACGGGGAGTCGACACATGCATCATTTCGACGGCACAACAGGCCAAGCCGAAGGTCACGGGCCAGAAGGACGACTTTCTGGCCCAGTTGGCGATGGTGTCCAACGAGGTCAACGCATAGTCGAGAGGACTAGAGGCGGTCTTTTGGGACATCAATGGAAAGTCGTTGGCCAAAGGCGATGGAGTCAAATCTTTGGATGAAATGTGACGGGTGGCCATGAAGGGCACGACCTTCATGGTCTGGACACGGCCAACGGCTAGCATGGATCTTCTGGAGACGGAGAACATGGTGTTGGACTGGTTGATTTTTTTGTATATCAGCAAGAATTTGAGTGCGGTGATTGGCCGGGGGCGCGACATGCGACACGCGACATTGGACGAGGGTGTAGGCGGAGGGTGCTGGAATGAGGCTGCAGACAGTGGAAGGGGGCATTTGAGGACGGGAATGGAAAGAGAAGGAAGAGAGGAGTATGGTGGTGAAGTTTGGGCTTGATTGCGTTAGTTTTGGAATTTTTGAAGAGTTTTGAAAATTATTATAAGATGAGATCTAGAGGGGATAATTCTGCTCAGGGGAAAGTAGAGGAGGACAAGTAGATAGGTTAGAATGGAAGTAGAGAGAGAGCAGTAGGGTGGATGATTGCTTGGTGTATTTATTGGAATTATTTCTGGCATTTTCGATGGTACTCTTGGAAAAGGAATATATAATTGAAAAAGGATTCTATTCGTGTACTCAGTGGTTGTTGCTCATATTCGCGCTTCTAGGGTGTTATTAGATGCAGTTGAAATCGAAATCGACTAGAAGTTACTTTTGATCACTATTTACTCGCAAATCCGGAGCATTCTACAATTTGCTACAGACCCGATTTGCACAACACCTTGTAGTGCTATGTATAGTTACTACACTGCTGTAATTGTCTCATTAATGCCTCCGTAGGCACACTTGTATATTAATTGGCCGTATTGACGAGGCTATCGAAAAAGCACCTTTAATAGCACAATTCACACACGCATATCAACTTTCATAGAAGACTTCATAGCACTCCTTCTTTCACTCAGGACGTCCAATCTATTGAAACCAACGTTCACAGCATTCAAGCCTGCCTGACGGTATCTCATTGGTCCATATGAAATTCGAAAGCCACCGCCACAGTGCATCAACATCACTCCAATCATGCACACTGGCGGTTTCCACAAACTCACGCTCCTTTATGCTTCAACATCCTGGATCCAAAACACCCTTAGGCGTCTTTCCTTCATCTCTTCACTCAATCTATCACTCAATGATATCATTCAAGTACTGCTTGATCCGCTCCAAAATGTCCTCTCGTACCTTCACCGGCACCAATTCTTCGGCTGTGGGCTTCATAAATGTGTATAGTTGGTCGAAATTGCGGGTTTCTTGCTTGTCTTGCAACTCTCTATTTGCTATTTGGGAGATCTTGTCAAACCAGCCGGATTCGTATAGTTGCAACTTCAACTGTTTGTTGATGGCGTCGTAGTTGCCAGAGGAAACGAGATGTTCCTGTATTTGGGACTTGATCTTGTCCAAGTCGTCCTGTTGACCCATAGTGGTAAGAAGGAAGGAAGTCAACATCGGTATAGGTCAAGTGATCAGAAGCACGTGAGAGGGGCACGTGACAGAGAGAGAGAGAGGCGACACCAGGTTAGAGGAGTTGAAGTAAGAGAATGGAGGTGCCCAGTCGTCTTAGGAGCAGCAACATGAAGAATGAGAAGGCCAGTAAGTTAATTTCTCTTCTTCGAATTTGTTCTATGTGAGAATATTGAAAAATAATTATCTTGGTAAATAATGAGCCAGACTCTAGGAGATACCTAACTTTCACCAATTATAATTAAACTAACTTTCACCAATTATAATTAAAAAAAAACTTTCACAATTTCAGATCCTTTTCTTCCCCTCTCCCAGTTCTTCTTCTGTATTTCAATTCCCTTATTCTATCTCCATACCATTAATTCCCATATTCTATCTTCATACCATCAATTCCCTTATTCTATACCATTAATTTCCTTTTTCTATACTTTTATCATCAATTCCCTTATTCTATACCATTAATTTCCTTATTCTATACTTTTATCATCAATTCCCTTATCCTAACCATATCTTCATTTGTCACGTGACGCACTCTACATAACCAACATCCTCTCTATTTTCTAATCATGAACCTTCGTCTTTTTAGGAACTCCACGCTTCCCTTCGCCTTTCTTTCCCGTTTCCGTCACATGTCACACTCGCCCTACAACGCCAAGATCATTTCGGTCGAAAAGTCAGAACAGGGCAACTGGATTCAGACCCGCAAGATCAACTACCAGGATCCTGCTGGCCAGGACCGAGTCTGGGAAATGGCGGTTAGAACCACAAGAACTGCAACTACCAACGTGGACGCCGTGTCAATAGTGTCCATTTTGCAGCATCAAAACAAAGCCAAGGAAATCGTGCTTGTCAAGCAGTTTAGACCTCCTACGGAAAAGGTGGTGATCGAATTACCCGCTGGGTTGATTGATCCCAAGGAACTGATCGAAAGCACCGCCGTTAGGGAGTTGGTGGAGGAGACTGGATACCACGGAACCTTCTCGAAACAGTCCATTGTGCAGTTCAGCGACCCTGGCTTGACCAACGCTAACATGGTGCTTGCGTACGTGGACGTGGACATGGCAGACGCCAGAAACCAGAGCCCCACGCCCCAATTGGAGGACGGCGAGTACATCCAGACCTTTACCTTGCCGTTGAACAACTTGCTTGCCGAGATCCAGGCATTGATAGAGAAAGAAGGCTGCACGGTTGACGCGAGATTGTACCATTTTGCCGTGGGGTTGGACCTTGCGCAGCAATTGTGAGGAGTAGCTACTGCTACACATTGTTAGATGCATTTCCGGGCGCTTTCCTTGCTCTAGCCCGTCCCTTTCCTCTGTAGCCAAGTTTCCATGTCACGTGACCTTCACATGATAATTCAAGTCATTTATGTAGTAAGAATATCGATACCCCAGGTTTACCCAACATTTGCACTTGACCCCCATTTCTGCGTATAAAAGCTCCAAGATCCCCCGTTTTCGCCCTACAGTCACACACAACCCCCTTTTTTCCATGTCAGCCAAGCTCTGCTGCTTCTGTCTAGGTGGCGTCAATGATGTCCCTTCATTTGGCGACCTCAAAGATGGAGAGGACTTCGTGTCTCCCTGTTCGACCTGTTCGCTTCAGAGCCACCGCAAGTGCCTAATGGACTGGTTCAATGCGCTTCCTCGTGATAAACTCCAGGTGATCGACCCCCAAAGCATCCAGGATGCTTTGGATACCAGGAGAAGCACCAGCTCGGTCCGGACGTCGTTTGGCACCAATCCCGAAAACTACATCCAGGTTCTGCTTGATCTCCGCCAGCAGCTGGTCCGGGACTGGCTCCCCGCCAGTTTGTGGGGCTCCAGAGCAGAACTGGATGGCCAAGACAACTCCGACTACGACGAACAGCAAGACACAGAAACCCAGAATGAGATCGCGCTAGAGTGGCCCAATGTGACCCCCGAGCAGCTCAACGACTTCAAGAACATCATCCAGCCCCGTTTGTTCATGCTAGCGCCATGTCCGCAGTGCAAGCTGGACATAGTGTTTTCCATGAGAAAGTCAGCTCTTTTAGCAGCAAAGTCCAGCGGACGGCAGTTGTTGATCCGGAGCATCCAATTGGGCGGCCTCTTCCTTGGCTTCACCTCGGCCCTCACCGGCGTGGTCTCCATGGGCTATATCGGCTTGACGTCGTGCGGCTTGAAGATGATGGACTGCATCATTCCCGGCCCATTGCTCGTGCTGTTACTCACCAAGAGAAGTGCCTCCGTCAATGCCAACAGCAATTTCCAGACGCTCTCGCAATTGCTCTTGGGAAACGTCAACAATTATGCCATCGACAACCTCGAAAGCGCACTCCACAAGGGCTTGATCGACCCCCTCAAATTCTCCAGAATTCCGCTTTTGCCCATCATTCTCTACCGCATGAGAGGCTCCTCGTTGATGGAGTGCTTGCTTGGAAATGCCAAGGAAGGAAAGGCCAGCATTTGGACCACTGAGATCTTAATCAATGCCTACATTTCTTCTCTTGGAAACCACGAGTTGTTCAGAAGAGTGCTTGCAAATTTCCAGATTATCCTTGTCAACTTGATCCGAGACCCTGCACTGATGAATTTCGGCAGAAGTCTTTTCCATGGAGTCGACTTCTGGAAGACCTCCAACATGATTTCCATGTTGATTCCTATGAGATGGGCCTACGACATATTCTCCCGCAGTTTGATCAACAAGCTCCACTTCGACTTGACCCTCATCATCAGGCCTCGTGAAATCACCAACACCGTGGCCCCACACGATTTAGAAATTCTAGAAACGCTCAATGACCGCTTAAAGCTGCTCGAGCGTGAGGTTGTCGAGGGCAGGGCCAAAGCCGCAAAGAAATACGACAAATCAAAGAGCAGTTTCTTCATTACAAGGTACTTCAAGAAGCTGCTATTCTTCATCAAGTTGATCCTCAAATCCAATGTGCCGTACCGGTACACCAGACTTACGTTGACCAATTGGTGGTACAAGATAAAGGCATGCTTGGCACATGACTATTCGGACGTGCTCAATCAACAATCGGTGATGCTCAAGGCATTCACAACCGTGTTGTGGCCGTTTTTGAGTTCTAAGGTAGGTGCCGTGATTTTTGGAACTATCCTCAAAACCTCCCTCCCATTAAAGCACATTCCTCATGAGAAATTATTATTATTGAGTAATTTCATAGGTTTATTTGCTGTGGTTTTCATGAAGGACTTGATGAACGTCTACTTGAGCTACAAGAGGGCCAAGCAGTTGTCTAACATGACCATTGTGACTAGCCACAAGGCCGACAAGGGAAGGCATAGAGAAGCTTCAGGAAACAGATCCCGCAGATCAAGTCGAGCATTTTCCCAATCGGCTAGTAACGACGAGCTTCCTTCGACAGAAGAGTCTGATTACGAAGACTACCAGGATTCGCTTACGTTTCCAGGTGGTTATTACATGTCATGAAAAATTGAGTCTACATTTCCAGGCGATACCTTCAGAATATGAGACCTCCTTCCTTTTCTAGAGTTATTACATTAGGAATAGTGGTTTCTTACCTTACGTGGAGTTTTTGGATGTTTAGGAATAGTGGTCCCTTACCTTACCTGGAGTTACATGCTTAGGAATATCAGATTCTCTTCCCTAGTACATGTCTAGGAATATCAGATCCTTCCTTTTACATGTCTATGAGTATCAGATTCCCTTCCCTAGTACATGTCTAGGAGTATCACACCCTTTCCCTTCCTTATTACATCTTCTGGATATCAGACTACCACCTTGAATTTCACATGCATTTCACTATAGCATGCAAGCCCAACGCCTGTCAATCCTGCCAAATCTGCGCCACAAACGACAAACCGAGGAACTAACCATGATACAATAACGCAAAGAAGAATTCCACGAATACGACCAATGTCAGGTGCAATTTTACCCAATACGCAAGTGTCACAATCAACATCTAAATTTGACAGTTAAGATCTAGACCATACCTCGTATATCAATACAACCAATAAGGGACACCCGTCACTATTTTCACTACTATAAATTCGGGACTGTTTAGTGTCCTGTGTTATGACTATTATACCATTTTCACTGATCCATTTCATCAATATGGCCCCATTCCAGCTACAGCGCTCTAAAATAGTATATATTAACACAGCATAGAAGAAATTGGTCGCCCCACATAGAATACATAAACTAAGCAATTCCAAACGTAGAATGCACTATTCGTCGTCATAATTCTCGTCCTCTTCCACTTTTCTCATGGGAGGCTCGACAGGCTCATTCTTCTTATCGTCTTCGTCGTCTTCATCGTCGTCGTTATCGTCTTCGGTGCGCCCAGTCACATTGCTGGAGAATTGGGGGAGTTTTGCTGCTGGACTAGCGGCGGCCGGAGCTGCCGAGGTGGTCGCTGCAGGAGGAGTTGGAGCTTTAGGCTTTTCCTTGACAGGCACAGGCTGCTGGGGCTCGGAAGGAGTGGCTTGCGCAGGGGTGGGCGTGGCGTGCGCTGACGCTGCAGGGGTAGCAGGAGCGACTGCTGTTTTGGATGGGGCCGGCGGAGCTGCGGCGGACGTAGAGGTGGAGGCCGAGGAGGAGGAGGTGGTGGAGGAGGAGGCCGGGGCGGAGGGAGCCGGTTCTGGTTCCGAAGCCGGAGCAGGTGCAGCTGGGGCAGCTGGGGCAGCCTGAGCAGGAGCTGTGGCGGGTGGTGCTGCAACCGGAGCAGGAGCTGCAACCGGAGCAGGAGCTGCAACCGGAGTTGCCTCAGTGGCGGCTTTGATCTCGGCTTCCTTGGCATCCTGCGACGCTACCGACGCAGCTGCGTTCATCAACGAACTGAGCGAGTTGTTGACCGGCTTGGGCGAGGACTTGGCCGAAACGTGTTTTTTCAACAACTTTGAGTCTCTTTTATCGTCCAACTCTCTCTTAAAGCCATTGGGGGCTCCTAAACTAGGCGATACCGGCGCAAGCGAAGGCACGGTCGTGGCAGCTTCGCCAGACGGAATGTGTGCAGGCACTGGCGATGGTTTGAATGGCTGCTGCTGCAACTGTGGGGGCTGTGGAAGCAGACCCTGTTGGCCAGCTGCACCGGGTTGTTGCGTGCCCAACATGTGGAGGGGCAAGGGTCCGGGTCCGGCTCCGGCTGGAGGAGCTGCTCCTTGCATTCCGGGAGGTCCTGGGGGTCCTGGGGGTCCTGGAGGTCCTGGAGGACCTGGAGGACCCGGAGGAGCACCTGGTGCACCCTGTGGTTGTTGCGTGCTCTCCAAGACCATGCTTTGGGGTAAGCGGGGCTGCTGGCTGACTGGTGGCGGCTGGGGAGGGTGGGTGTTGCCATCTTGCTGGTACTTGATCAACTGATCCAAGCGGGCCTTGATGTGGGGATTTCCTGGGTCCAAGCGCTCGGCCTGTCTGTAGGCGTCGAGGGCATCGCTGATCTGGTTGTTACAGGTCTCGTAGAGGGTGCCCAAGTCGTACCACACTTCACTGATGTAGGGGTTCAAGCGGATGGCCCGCGTGTAGGCGTCGAGGGCGTCGCGGTACTGCGAGATCTGGTAGTAGAGGACACCGATGGAGCACCAGAACGTGGGGTTGCGCAGGTCGCGGTTGACGGCCTGCTGGAAGGCCTCGTAAGCGGCATTGAAGTCGCCCCGCATCATGTGCACGCGGCCTAGGTAGTACCACGAATGGGCATCGCTCTGGTCGATCTCAAGCGACTGCGAGAGGTACTTGAGGGCAATGGCGAGGTCCTGCTGGAACGCGGGAGAGGCAGCGCCGTTGGACGCAGCGCCGTTGGGCGCAGGTGTCTCGGCCTGGGAGTACAAGCAGCCCAACTGCTGCAACACCTTGGCGTGCTGGGGGTTGACCTCGAGCACCTTCTCGTAGGCGTCCTTGGCGCCGAGCCAGTCCTTCTGCTGCTCCAACACCAGGCCGATCTGGAACCATACATCGGGCTGGGTCAACGGGTGTGGCGGATTGTTGAGGATGTACTGGAAGCACTCGAGCGCCAGCTGCAACTTGCCCTGGTGCTTGTAGATGATGCCCAAGCGGAAGTAGATCTCGTTGGACTTGTCGAAGTTGGGGTCCAACTCGAGCACGCGCACAAACGCCTCCTCGGCGTATTCCAACAGGCCGTAGCGGTCGTAGAGGATGCCGATGCCGTGCCAGAGCTTGGGAACGTTGGGATTCTCGAGGTAGTAGAGCGCACGCTGGTACGCGGCGTAGGCGCGCTGGAGGTCGTCGAGCATGAGGTAGCAGTGGCCCAAGAGGCCCCACGTCTCGCCGTTCTCGGGGTGGTAGTTGAGCGCCTGTTCGTAGAGCTCGGCCGCCTTGAAGAATACGTCCTTGGAGCGGTAGATGTTGGCCAACTTGATGAGGATCTCGGGGTTGTTGGGGAGGTGGCGGAGGGCGGCATCATAGGAGGCCAACGCCTTGTCAAGGTCGCCCAAGGACTCGGCGAGGGAGCCGATGGCGAGCCAGGTGGCGGCGGTGGTTTCCAGAAGGATGTTAGGGAAGGACTGTTGTTGTTGCTGCTGCTGTTGTTGCTGTTGCTGCTGCTGCTGTTGTTGTTGTTGAACTGCCGCTTGTTGCTGTTGTTGTTGTTGCTGCTGTTGTTGCTGTTGTTGCTGCTGTTGCACTGCCGCTGCCTGTTGATGTGCTGCCTGTTGATGTGCCGCTGCCTGTTGCTGCGCTGCTGCCTGTTGATGATGCACTGCCTGGTGCTGCGCTGCATGCGCCATCTCGTTCATGGCAGGCAGAAGGTGGTAGGAGCCGTTGACGTGGAGGGCCTTGTTTAGCGCCATGGTGAGGAAAGAAAAGATGGACAGAAAGTAAAGTTTTTTGATGGAGTCACATGTGAAAAAAAAAAATTAATAATATTAAATTATTTAATATCAACATCTAATTCTTATGTTGAAAAAGATGGACCTTTTGAATGTGGTTTTACATCTTATCAACAAACTAGATCACATGTG